>PVJH01002242.1:0-174343 GCA_004026705.1 Nesogale talazaci | reverse complement strand
CTTTTTATCAATTTTTAAATAGGTTCTATTAGGGGCCATCAGCTCTGAGGCTGAAAGAGCCATGGACTTCTGGAGTTCCCCATGGGAAGACTGGGGGCACATTTCACATTCTGTGGTTATGGTTAATTCTTTCCTTAACTGTGCAAGAAGACAAGAGTCACTTTCACAATTATTGTACAGTTGGGGAGTTATTTCCCAAGACAATGAAAACCTGCAGGTAGGGCATATTTGTTCACTTTTCTGTCTTTTTCCAAGCAAGGGTAAGATGGTACCATCACTTAGACTACCATTTGGGGGACAAGCGTCCCCAGTGTGTAACTTATCTTGGGACCATGTCACCTTGCAAAAGAGTATCAGGTGGTTTTTTTTCCTTTTTTGAATCTGAGAGTAGAACATGTCCTATTTGCTAAGGCTATGTCTCAGCAGTGTTTCAAAGATATTGGATGTTGCTTTCTTATCTTAAAAAAAGCAGACAGGACCATGACAGAGAGGAATGACTTCTTTTTTCTTCTTCCACATGGTAAGCCTGTAACATCTCCAAGCCTGGTATCAACCAGGTTTCTCGTATCAACCACTCCTTATTGTGTAACCCTGGATCTCCATGTCACACTTACAGTGAGATCTACCCACTGCCACTCTGGGTATACTCATACTTTATTATACGCCTTTTACCTGGTGGCTTATAGATTTTAAAAAATGGCCAACTAAATAAAGATAATTTTTTGAGGATTGGAAATTTCCCCACGATCCTTTGTTGCCTACATCTGTGCAAAAACAGGGGGAGAAAAGCCGCCTGAGATGTGCTCCCACAGCTCTTTCACTCTATCTTTTGACCACGGCCATCCTTTGATTCTGATTCACAGCAACCCCATACAGCAAAGCAGCCCCACACAGCTTCAAAAGAAGCAGAAAGATTCATCCTTCTCTTGGGCATGACTAGAGGTCCTACGTCTCTGAGATCACCCTCTCAGCAGCCCGGTTACTGACTCACTCAACAGCCAGGTCTCTTTGATGATGTTTGAATGACAGGTGCCATCAAAGATAGGTCTTTGTAGTATTCTAAGGGAAATATCTTACATGAATGGTTAGTCCTTCAGTATCCATTCCCACAATGCCCGGCAAACAACAGATGTTGCATGCATATCCTACCATGTGGCTAGAGCTTACAGACACAGCTGTTAAAGGCCAGTAGAGAGTAGACAGGGGCTAAAGGAGGTGCTACTTGGTGTGGCTAGCTGGCAGCAAAGACCGAACCTCTCCCCCCTCCCCCCCACTTATCTCCATCACCACCCAGTGATATGTGTCATAGACAGACGAGCTGGTGACATACTCTCTGTGCTGTTTGTAGGTAAGGTTGTCAGATAATATTACGTCTATGTTCATCGCTTATCCTTTTGTATGTCCAGCGATACCTAGGTATCTGGTATATCGAGACTAAATCAAAAGCACACGGGTTTAGTTTCCCCCTCCCCCCACCAAGAGCAAGTGGTTTAAGGTCTGGTGTCTTCTCTGGGGTTCCCAAGGAGACCACTTAATGTCATGATGCTCACCTGTGACACCCCTGATGAATATCTAGATATGTAAACCAGGGGGAGAAAATGCCTCTTTAATCTTTACATCCCAGCTAGCCTGCCTTCTCATACAGATATTCCCTCTTTCAATAGGTTCCCGCTTCCAAAATCTCTCGATTGTGCCTCTCAAAGGTTTGAAATGAAAAGAGGAAATAAGATGAGAGAAGAGACTAGCTTCCAAGGGAACTTTCACTCATGGCAACTATATATGGACATAGCTGCTCAGCGTAGCAGAGTCACACACGGCAGCTATTACTAGGAGGAGACTTTGCTTCTGGCCTTCCCTTGGTTTTTGTCTCATTCCCAAGAAAGAATCTGAGCAAAGAGCATCATTCAGGCTAGAGCCAAAGACAAGGTTGCGACAGAGCATCAGAAAGCATCCATCTAAGCCTAAAGCAGAGTTGGAAGAGGAGACTGTTTCGGGGGGTTGCTAATGGTGGACTGGCTACTCCTGGCTGCCTCTTAGCAGGCCTTCTGCAATCAGCTGGGTTTCTGTAGCACACATGCCTGGTTTGGTCATGCACCCCTATACACAAGCACTTATGGAGTAACCTGGTCACCAGAGCCTCAAACCAAGGCTTAACTACTCGTTGTGGGGCAATGGACATTTTCTTTTTTCTCTTCCGAAAACTTGCCAGTAGCTCTGCTTTCTTAATTTTATAAGAAAATGTGTCTTAACCGCGCTTTACCTTCCTTGGTGCTGGATGTCATGGGGGAAGTAGGCCTCCACCTTCATTTTGTTTTGGGATTTCTTTTATTGCCACCTTCTTACTCTTTCATTTTCACACTTTTCCTGATTGCAAGATTCTCTCTAGCTAATGCTTGCATTCTCTGATGGTTCATTCCATTCAGAAATGGACATGGAAAGCTCCTGGGTAGCCGTAAAAGGCTTATCTCTTAAAAGTATAGAAACTTTTCAAGGTAACTAGACTATAAAAAGAGCTTCTAAATGGGACTTGATCAATTGACTTATTGTTTGACATTTCATATTGTGAATTAATTCTTCAGACTGTTTAAATTGAAAGCCCTTTTGCGGAATTTTAGCATGTGTCTCTGAGGCTTGGCTTGAGGGAAAATTGCAAACATCTGGTTGCTGTTTCAGGGTAAGAGGACTTGATACTTGTTAGAGGTTGGTAGTAAAAGAGGGAAATTCTCCAGCTAGGCATCAATATATTTTCAAAGACAACATTGACTTTATTGTTGTAACTTGTGTAGAAGGCTTAACTTTAAAGAAGCATAATAGTTCTCTGTTGTGGATTGTGTAACTAATGATTTAATTAATCCTTTTGAGTCGAGTTAGCAACAAAAGAATTTACTTAAGGGATAACAATGAGAGAGAAGAATAGTTCAGGCAATAGAAGAAGAAAGGCAAGAGATTGAATGATGGGACCTAATACTGGCGTCACTAGTAGACAGAGATAAATCAGAGAATGGTTATTGAATAAGCCTCAGGAGATGTACTGCAATAAACATAAACATTTAACTATTAATATATAAAAGGCAACATGAAAAGAAGTAGGTTGATTAAAAGTCAAAACTTGTTCATTTAGTTCAAGATCTATTATAGCCAATGTACAATTCTCTTCCATAATTTCTGGTAGGTCTAACTAATAATAACTCTACCCAGGATTTTTGAGATCACAAATCTTTGTAAGAGCAGACAACCTCATATTTCTCCTGCTGAAGGGCTGGATTTGAACAACTAACCATGCAGTATGAAGCCCAGATTTTATTCTATAGGATTATCAGTGCTCCTTGTAATTCCTAGTGAGTGTCTTTGATTTGTTTCTTTTATCCAGGCTGATCTACAATTCGTGCCTGTTTGGACAGCGAAGTGTACATATCACTGATAAGTTTAGTGTTGTAGGTTCTAAAACCACTGCCATTGAATTAGTATCTTACGGAAATCCTGAAGGACAGGGTAGGACTATTTTCAAGGCTATTAATCTTTCTGGAAGCAGCCATGTCTTTCTTCTGTGGTATGGCTAGTGACTTCAATCCACAACCTTGTGGTTTTCAGTCGAAATGAGAGCAATGATTTGCCCATGCCAGGAAATTTGGAAGAGTGCTACTTGGTTAACTGACTAAAAAGGATCCATATTTGTATCGGTTTCAGAGAAACTTGACAGAATGCATAAAATCTAGAAAAATATCATTGATTATTGCACATAAGGAAGATAATGCTAAAAATCATACAATGATGTTTGCAGAAGTACCTCGATAGATTTTCCTGAGGTTCAGGAAGGGTTCAGAATGGTATGTGGAACAGCAGTTATCATTGTTGATGTCAGAACTGAAGAATGGTCAACTTTCACATGCATGTAATGGAATCTAGAATACCAAGGCATGGGTTAAGCCACCTTAATTCTTAAGGAAGCATACTTGCTCCTCAGTATTCTAAAGAAATCTTATGCAGCACATTTATCTTATGCACTCTTTTGAACTCTTGTGTGCTCTTTCCATGAGCACTGACTGGATACAAGCAAAACCAAACCCTTGAAAATTTCACTTACTGTCCATCTTTTTTCTGCATCTATTATGATGTTGGCAATAGGTCCAGTTCTGAGGGTTTTGATTGATTTTCCATTGAATTATAATGAAAACTGAAGGCTACAATCCTTGATCTTTATCAGTAGGTGTTTCAAATTCTTCTTACATTAAGCAAGAAAGATGGCATAATTTGTATGTTGCAGGTTGTTAATAAGCCTTCCTCTAATTTGGATGCCATAGTTTCTTCATATAATTCATGTTCTCTGATGGTTTCCTCAGAATATATGTTGGACAAATATGGTATGAGGATACAACCCTGACACATGTATCCTGAATTTAGGCCATGCAATTTCCCATTGTTCTCTTCATACACTGCCCCTTGAAGCACATACTACTTATTCTTGAGTGCAATGAAGTATTCTGGAATTCTGAGACTGTTTGATGGTTATTCCATCAAGTCTTCAAGTCTTGTTTATTATAATACATTCATTGTAGCTTGAAGTTCTTCGCTCAGTACCATTGGCTCTTGCTCATGTGATACCTCTTGAAATGTTAGACTGTGATTGGATTATTTCTATCATTCTTTAAGGAAACTTAAAAAATGCACTCTTGTTCAAATTTTTTTGCACCAACCACCAAAGATAATGATGAAGAAATTGAAGAACCCTACCACAGATTTCAGTCAGAAGTTGATCTAACAAGCAATCAACATACATCTGTGATTATTGGCGATTGGAATGAAAAAGTTAGAAAAAAGACAAAGGAAATTGATGATAGATTACTTGATAGTAGGAATGTAAAGAGATTATTGGATGAGGTTTTTTTAAGACTAACAATTTGTTCATGACAAATGTCATTTTCATCAACACAAAAGGTGACCAACTTCCCAGAATGGAATACACAGAAATAAAGTTGACTACACTGTGGGGAAGACATCATGGAGAAGTTCCATATCAGCAGTTAAACCCAGACTAGCTGTGGAAGAGACCATCAGTTTCTCATAAGTAAGTCCAGGAAAAGCTAAAGAAATCTGATGCAAGTTGACAGGAGTCAAAGTATGACCTTGAGTCTACACAACTTGAATTTGGAAAGCATATCACGAGCAACTTGAATTTGGAAAGCATATCACGAGCAGATATGAAAAAAAGAACAGATTTGATACACTGAACATTAATGGATGAAGACCTAATGATCAGTGGGAGAACATCAAGACCATAATTCATGAAGAAAGTAAGAGGCCATGAAAAAGACAGGAAGAAAGCGAAGAGTAAAGTAGATGCCAGAAGAGACTCAGAAATTTGCTATCAATTGTAGCGTAGCTATAGTAATGGAAGAAGAAACGAAGTCAAGTTACTGAATAGAAAACTTCAAAGGGCAACTTGAGATGACAAAAACAAATATTGTAATAAAATGCCCAAGGACCTAGAACTAGAAAATCAAAAGGGAAATACCTACTCAGCATATCTAAAACTGAAAGAATTGAAGGAGAAAAAAGCCAAACTTCAAAAAGCAATTTTGAAGGATTCTATAGACAAAATCTTACATGATGTAGGAATCATCAAGAGATGATGGAAAGAATGCAGAGTCACTGTACTAAAAATAGCTAGCTGACAGACTATCATTTCAGAAGGTAGTATATAACCAGTAGCAAATGGTGATCAGCTTACTGCGAACATTTCAGTTTATAGTCCATAAATACCGGTAGGCTGGTTTTTGACTCATGTAATCAATGCAGTTTGAACCTCTTTCTTCAGCACAATTGTTTTTTTCCTGAAATTGTGAAATATTAACTAGTTATTTTGCTACAGTGATTCTATGTATTCATGTTTTATTAAATAATTTTATTGAGGGGTCTTATAGCCCTTATAACATTCATTATGTCATTTGTATCAAGCATATTGTCATATCCATTTCCAAATATTTTCTATTGAGCCCTTGGTATAAGCTCCTCTTCCCCCCCCCCCATTTTTATGAATCATTTTATTGGGGACTCATACACCTCCCCTCACAACCCATATAAGCATCAATTATATGCAAGACATATTTGCACCCTTGTTGCCATCATCACACTCAAAACATCCTCCCTTCTCTTAGGCCCCAGCACTTCCTCCCCATATTTCCCTCCCCAACCATGAATACTTAATAATTTACTAATTTTTATTACTTTTCACATCATGCACTGTCCAATGTATCCCTTCACTCACTTCCCTCTTGTCCATGCCCCAGATAGGAAGTTATATGTAGATCCCTGAAATTGGTTCCCCCTTTCTTTTCCTTCTATCCCCCAGTATCACCACTCCCACCACTAGTCCTGAGGGAACATGGATCCTAAATTCCCCATGTTTCTGACTCCAGTGTATATCCCCTGTTCTAGCTATATTTGTCTGGTAGAGCTGAGAGCATGATAGTGGGTGGGAGGAAGCATTTGAGAACTAGAGGCAAATTGCATATTTCATTGTTACTACACTGTACCTTAACTGGCTCACCTCCTCCCTGAAACTCCTCTGTAAGAGGATGTTGCTTCACCTATTGATGGTGAAGAAAACTGATGGTGCCTGGCTATCAAAAGAGGTAGCACCTAGTGTCTTAAAGACTTGAAAGTAAACAAGCAGCCATCTAGTTCAGAAGCAATAAAGCCCACATGGAAGAAGCACACCAGATTGTGAGAACACGAAGTGTGAAAGGGATCAGTTATCAGGCTTCAAGAACTAAAAATCATAACACTGCCTGCTCACTTTTCTGATATGATTGCTGATGACAAATGTGTGCATAAGTGAATGTGGTGAAGAAAGCTGATGGTGCATGGCTACCAAAGATATAGTGTCTAGGGTCTCAAAGTCTTGAGTAAACAATCCGCCATCCAGCTTAGAAGCAACAAAAGACACACGGAAGAAACACACCAGCATGTGTGATCAGGAGGTATTGAAGGGATCCTGTGTCAGGTATCAAAGAACTAAAATAATATCATTATAAATGGAGGGGAGTAGTACAAATTGGGGACCCAAAGCCCATCAATAGGATTCTGTGTATTTTTATCATATTTACTTGATCCTTCCTGCATCATTCAATATTTTTCCCAAGAAACTTTCAATATTGCAACTTGAGACATGAATTTTTTTCTTGAGATATTTCAGTTTAATATATATTGGGTGTTTCTCTTGCCTTTTGCATCTCTAATTCTAGGTCTTTTAGAATTTTGCTGCAATATTTGACTATTTTCTCAAGTTACTTTTGAAATTTTCAATTCAATTTTTGACTTCATCACTTTTTTCATTTGCTTTAGCTACTCTATAATTAAGAGTATGTTTCAATTTAGTGTATGTGCTGCTGAGGTGAGCACAAGAATATGTTTCAAAGGCTCTTGCAAAACCCACTTTGATCTATTATTTTTTCCCTGTATTTTGAATTACCTTCTGATTCATTCATGGAGAATAGTTTTTATATCATTTATCAAGCCTTCATATCACTTGTTCACTAGATCAAATATGTTCATGAGATGCTTTCACATTTCAAATTGGATAGACTCGGGGTCATATTTTGACCACAGTTCATCCCTGGTCTGGTTTTAGCTGTTGGTATTAAGCCTCTCCACCATCTCTTGCCACAAATGTACAGTTTTACTTCTGTGTGTTCTACCCTGAGAAGTGCATGTGGTTAGCCATTATTTGCATTGTTAAAAAATTGTATTTGCTCTTGGCGGCTCACTATATAACCCACTAAATAGACCTAAAAGCAAATATTTATTTGTCTTCTATTAAGGCAGTAGGTGGACATTGGGCATCTACGCCCTCAACACAAGAACACTTGGTTCTACTAACCTGATACTCTGGGATGCTCACCTTTCCTGACACAACCGCTGAAGATAAAATGTGTGCATAAACATATCTGATGGTGCCCAGCTACCAAAAGATATAGCATCTGGAGTCTTATAGGCTTGAATATAAACTAGCAGCCATCTAGATGAAAAGCAATAAAATTGAAAGAAAAACAATAGTCTGTGTAATCATGAGGTATTGATGGCATCAGGTTTCAGTCATTAAAGACTCAAAACAAAAAAAAAAGCAAAAATCATATCAGTGTGAATGAGGCAGAGAGTAGAGTGGAGATCCAAAGCACATCTTTATTCAATTGGACATCCCCTTTCAGAAGAGTCACAGTGAAGAGATAAGCCAGTCAGGGTGCAGCATAACACTGATGAAACACACAACTTTTTTCTTTAATTACCCCCACCCACACCTCCACCTATCATGACAATTCTATCTTACAAATCCAACTAAACCAGAGCAAGTACACTGCTACAGGAGGTAAGAGTTTGCAACACAGACAATCCAGAACAGAAAAACCCCTCAGGGCTGATAATGAGAGTAGGGATACTGGGGGTGGGGCAGGGAATAAGGGAAACAGATCATAATGATAGAATTATAACTCCCTCCCAAGCATATGGACAAAAGAAAAGTGGTGAAGGGAGATGGTGGTCAGTGTAAGACATGAAATAGTAATAATAATAATTTATAAATTATCAAGGGTCCTTGAGGAACTGTCAGGGGCAGGAAAAAAATGAGGAGCTCATACCAGGGGCTCAATTGGAAAGAAAATGTTTTGAAAAGAATGATGGCAAAATATGTACAGATGTGCTTGACAAAATGGTTATATGTATGGATTGTGATGAGTGAGCTATAAGAGCCCCCACTAAAATGATAAAAGAAAAAAAGTTATTTACTGTGAACAAGTTGTCAATCTTGCTAAATTTTACCACGTGATCTTTAGCTTCATTTCTATCACCAATTTCATACTGCTGTTCTTTTGTCTTAGCTTTTAACTATTTTTTACAATCACCAATAATTATTAATGCATCTTGATTGTATATTTGGTCAGATTCTGAATGAGGTTGGGAGAATTGTTCAATTTCTTTATCATTATTGTTTGTGGTTATTATCTATATTGAATAATAATTGTATTTATTGAATTTCCATGAAGGTGGATGAATGATAATCTTAACATACACTGCATTGTACTTCATGATTGTATTTACAACATCCTTCTTAGACAATGAATTCCATGTCACTTTTCTGTCACTTTGTGGTACTACGGTTGCTTATGTATTGCTGTAATATAGCTTGAATCCAAGCTTGATCAATTTCTGATTGCTGTTGGATGTTATGTCACTGACACTTCCAATGCCATCAGGGCCACCCAAAGTGAGCTGGTTACAGAGGAGCTTCCAGGCTAAGGACAAACAATAAAGAACTTTTCTCCCCACTTTGGAGGAAGGATCTCCGTGACCGCCTATGCAATAGAACCCGGAACCTCAGCACTAGTGCATTCTAAGGGGCATCGGCATGCAATACAGCCGAATCAATGTTTCTCAGAATAGATACCTGTGTTCCAATCATTTTACTTCAATTTTCTTTTGGCTTTGTGGATTTTTGTATTGTTTTTAGATTACAATCATGAATCGTAATAAAGAGGTCTTTTTTTTTTTTTTAGAGAATCATCATGGTAAGAACTGGCTAACCATGCCATCATTATTTCTTATGATAATTTAGTAAACCCTTTTAGAAAACAGTTAAGGATATGCCAACAGCAGACCGCATTAGACAGATTAATTTTTTAAAAGAGAAAAACAGCCAGGTACTAGTGAAAAAGACAGAAAAGAGAAAACAAGTCCAGCAAAACAGCTATCAGTTGATTTTATGGAAGGGCTTTTCCCTTCCAAGCAATGACTTTCTTTTTTGGGGGGAGCATCACTATCCTTTGGTTGTGGGAGTAGGAGGCCCAGCCTTTGCCCCTGTGGAGCCACTGTTGGAGTTGAACCTCCATCCCAGTGGGCCGCAGTGCCGCGCACAACCACTACGCCATGGGGGCTCAGCTCAACTCTCTTTCTACACCTCCATTCCACATCCATGGCCACAGACACAGATGATCCTCATAATTCTGAAGGTATGGGCTATATTGTACTTAACATTTTTAATACTGTGCTTCTTAATTAGATTATATTATGTAACTCTGAACTTATTTACTTTGAAATTTCTGTGTAATATTTTGCATAAAAGAGTTTCAGTGTGGTAGTTACATAATCTGTTGTCAATTTAAGAGGATTACAAATTAAGGGGGTGGGGTATATCTATAAATCAGGTCACAGCCATTGATGCCTCTGTGTGGGCATAGCCTTTTCCTAAGGAATCCAGAAACTCAGGTATTTCCACCTTGGAGGCATGTGACACTCTTTTTCTCTGTTCACTCCCTAAGAGACTCTCTACTGACAAGACACATGGAAGTACTCTAGTGCCGTGAACTGGAGCATCCAAGTGGAGAGTTCTGCCATCAATGAGATAATTAAAACACCACTGGATCCCCAAGACTTCTGTTCCACTGACCTGTGATTTCCCTGCATTCAGTGACATCACATGTGTTGCATGAGTCTGAAGAAGACTTTATAGATTGATCATTGACATATGGGCTAACAATGGATCTGTGGACTTAATCTGGACTGTGCTGGGATGTTTTCTCAATATTCAATTGCTCTTGTCTGTACATGTTTCATTGTTGCTACACTGTGCTCTGCCTGACTCATCACCTCCCTTCTGTAAGGGGCTGTCGCTTCACCTACAGATGGGCTTTGGGTTCCCAATCTGTACTCCTTCTTATCTATAATGATATAATTTTTAGTTCTTTGATGCCTGATACCTGATCCCTTTGACACCTCATGGTCACACAGGCTTGTGGGCTTCCTCCATGTGGGCTATGCTGCTTCTGATCTAGATGGCTGCTTTGTTACCTTCCAGCCTTTAAGACCCCAGATGCTATAATTTTTTGATAGCCAGGCACCATCAGCTTTCTTCACCACATTTGCTTATGCACACATTTGTCTTCGGTGATTGTTAACTCAGGGACCAGAGAACAACAAATTGTCTAAAATCAGTGGCAACGTGGATGTGAGAGGCCTGGTAGGGATTGATCAGGGTCATATAAGCGAGAGAAATTACTGAAACCCAAATGAAGGCTGAGAATGATAGTGGGTCAAGAAAAAAGTAGAAGGAAATAGAGGAAAAACATGGGAGGCAAAGGGCATTTATAGAGATCTAAATACAGGCATGTGCGTAGATAAATGTTTTTAATATATGATGATGGGGAAATAGATTTTTGTGCTTATATTTGTAGGGTTAGAATTAAGGCAGCAATGGACACTGGGCCTCCATTCAAATACGTCCTCGATGATTTTCAGTGTTATAGTGTTGCAAACTAAGAAACTGGATTGTAGGATATAAATGTTTTTAGATTTGTTAAAGCTTGGTCGGTGACCTAACATGTGATATATTCTAAAATATGTACTATGTATACTGGAAAAATATACACTCTATTATTGGGTGGAGACCTCTATTATGTCTAGGAAGTAGAACTGGTTGATTGTGTTACCAAACTTTTCTGTCATTAATTGAGTTTCTTTCCTTGAGATTGCTGTGTTAAGACCCCCTTGAGCTGTTTATTTGTGTTTTCAACTATGTGTGTATCTAACTGATGTATTTTTTGTCAATATGTATATGTTTATGAAAGTTATTTGTTCCTGTAGCCATTGCATGGTGTTCATTCTTGTATCCTAGTGTTATTTACCTTGATGTATATTTTACCAAAGATTAATACTGTCTCTGCTGCCTACTTATGGCTGTGATTGGATTGATAAGTTTTCACCACTCTTTGATTTTTAATTTACTTTTCTCTTTGAATTTAAGTTGTGTCTTTTGTAGGCAGCATATATATATGTGTATATATGTGTGTGTATGTGTATATATGTGTCTTGTTTTCTAATCTTGCGTTGCTACTCTGTCTTTTAATTGGTTCATTTCATCCATTGGCGTTTAGTGTCCTTATTGACATATATATATTTTTTGCTATAATTTGGAAGTTTTGTGCTTGATTTATTTTCCTTTTTGGGGGTGTGTTTGACTTTATTGTAACTTATTCTTCCTCTATTCCTGTATTGTTTTGTGTGCTGTTTTCATTGTATTGTTTTCTGGACACTCTTTTGTCTTGGTACTCTCAAGTTTTGCTTTGTTGATTCTCTGTTCATCGTGAACTAATCAATATATTTTATAATGCTGGTCTTATTTTTATAAATTCCTTTAGCTTTTCTTGTCTAGAAATACTTTAATTTCTTCTTTGTTTCTGAAGGAAGGTTTTGTTACATATAGGATTTTTGGTGGGTAGTTTTTGTTTTGTCTTTCTTTAGAATTTATATATGTCACTCAAATGTCTTCTAGCCTGCATCATCTCTGCTGAGAATTCAAATACAACTTTTCTTTTGTTGGCGACTATCCTTTTTTTCTCTCACTCCTTTGAAGATTCTCTCTGTTTCCTTGAATTTGTAAAGTTTGACTACTATGTGCTGTGATCTTTTTGTTTTGAAGTTTGCTGTATTTGAAATACTCCCAGCTTCTTGACTATTTTGTCTTCCTTATGAAATCTTCAAAGTTATGCATAAGGTTTTCAGTAGGTCCTTTCTACAAAGTGGGCAGCCGAGTCCTTCTTCATAGTATTTTCTTAGTTTAGAAGATTTTCTCAATGCTAATCACATTTGGGTAGCCCTACTGGCATTTGAACTACCAAATAGTCAAAGAAACTGAATTACATGAAGGATGTGGCATCAGGATTGGAGGAAGGCTTATTAACAATCTGTGATAAACAGTTGACACAATCTTGATTACTGTAAGTCAGGAAGATTTGAAATCTTTTCTGATTAGGATAAATATTGTAGTCCTCAGTAGGAACTACAACTTAATGTAAAGAAGACTAAAATGCTCACAACTTGTCCAATAAGTAGCATTATGATTTATAGAGAAAAAGTGAAGTTATCAAGGATTTTGTCTTCCTTAGACTCATAATCCATGCTCATAGAAGCAGTAGTCAATGTGTTGAAGGCATGTTGCATTAGATAAATCTGCTGCATAAGGCCTCCTTAGATATTGAAAAGCAAGCATGTTACTTTGAGAACTAAGGTGCACCTGATCCAAACCATATATTCAATTGTCTCCTGTGTATTTGGAAGTTTGACGTTGATTTAGGATGACTCAATAATTGATGCATTTGGATTATGGTACTGGTGAAGAATACTGAAATACCATGGATTCACAAACAGACAATCAAGTGTGCCTTAGAAAAAGTACAGCCATAGAACTTCTTAGAGGCATGAATGTCAGAGTGAGTGTATTCAGATCTGTGGACTCAAGAAAAGAGTTCTTGTGTGGGTGGGTACATCCTCATTTTCTTGTTTGCTTGTTTTACAGAAACATTCTCAGAAGGGTCATGTCATGTAAGGCAAGGTAGTGAAAGAAAGCTAAAAGTAAATAATAAAAGCATTTTAATATAGCAAAGGTACAAAAGCAAAATAAAAAACAAAACCCCCTTATGTGTAGGGATTTCTGCTTCCTTGGTAGTATAATCATATGTACATATATGCTGCATGAGGCAGCAGAGACATGTGAATGGAGAGGTTCCTGGAAAGCAGAAAAGTAAAGAAGGAAAAATTGAAGCCTGGATAATGTACCAAGTGGTCCAATGACCAGTAAGGTGATAAATTTAACTGGTTGAGGTACTCAAGGGGCTAGGGAAAATTGGCTGTGCTGGGGATTATCTCACAGAAACATCTCTGCTCCAATGTTGATTTGCTTTGTGCTGGGTTATCCTTCCAGGTGGAAATTCTCGGTAGTTGTCAAGGAGAGCTTTCTGTTCATGTTCTCTGTCAGCCATATTTCTCTGTCCCAACTCAAAACTACTTTATTCTGTTTCCATAGCCCAGGACTCTACTCCTGTTGCTGAAGTTATGTATCCTATTTTGCTAAAGGAAATTATTTTCTTAAATAATTTTACACACTTTAACACCATTGTGCAAAAATACACTTACTATCAATGTTTACTGCATGGCCTACAATTTTGCTGAATTTTTAGAAGATTATTTAAGCTTTTCAATATATGATCAGCAAATAGAGAAGATGTTACATTATTTTGTCTTATGATAAATTTTATTACTTGCTTGAATAATTGATCAGGTATTCACTCTAGTATAATATGGAATATATTTAATCAAGATGAACTAATTATACTATTTTTTAATTTCCAGGAAAAGTATTCCATCTTTTGTTATTAAGTATGGCACTAGGTGTGAATTTTTCAGGAATGTCATTTACTAGATTAAGATTTATCATCTTTTTAATATTTCTTAACAGTGTTTAGATTTCACCAAGTGCTTTCACTGTGTCTATTGAGAATATTATGTTGTTTTTGTTTTATATTTTGTTGCCATTGTATATTATATTAATAAATTCACAGATATTAAAGCATCTGTATTTCTACTGTATTTCACAGTAGGTAATAATATTTAATATGTTGTTAGATTGTCATTTGTCAACTTCTATGCATAGAGTTTCACTAGAAAAAATTTTGGACATAGACTGTCAAGTTAGTTTTCTGAGAATATCTTAATTTCAACATTCTCCGAGAAGCTCTCTACCATGGGCGATTAGGCTGGAATTTAAAATACTCATGGCGAACCTTTGAATATTCTAATATAATGTAAGCCACCACGGTATAAAAGACTTGCAAATAGATGAGGGACAACTTATACTGAAGCAGGGAGTTCAAGCTATACTGAGAACACTGGGTAAAACAAGGCTGAAGAATTGATGGAATATAAATTGGGATTTTAAATTAATGCATGCAAGTCTGGAAGGGATCATTAATCTATACCAGAATATTTGGAAGATAGTTACCTAGCGAATAAACTTGGAGAGATCTGTATACATACTTATTACAAAGTGATGTAATAGAAAAGCATACCAAAATTATGAAACAATATTAAAGTCACATGCAAGTAAATGTGTTGCTGAAAATGACTCAAAAAATGGCAGGGAAGATACAATGACAGGGAGTTACAAGCTATAAAAGCTACATTCAGAAGAGAAATTGAAATGAGGGATTCCATTACTGGTAGCAGACAGATCTTGTTTGATAGCAGATAATACCAGAAATATTTTTTTCTGTTTTCATTGACTACCCAAATGCATGTGACTATGTGAATCATAACACATTATGGTTATGCAAAGAATGGTAATCCTAGAACACTAACTGTTCTTGTGGTTTTTGTGTAGGAACCAAGAGGTAGTTCTTCAAATAGAACAGAGGAACACTGCTGGTTAAAATCAAGAAAGGTGTGTGTCATTGTTTGATTCTTTAACTATATGTGTTCCATCTGTATGCTGAGAAAATCATTGAGACGCTTGATCATATGAAAAAGAAGATGGGTTGGAGAAAGACTAACTCATTAGGGTCTGGCAGCATGCAGATGACAAACATGGCTTGCTGAAAGTAAAGGAGATTTGAAGCACTTCCTAAATATTAAAGATTACGACCTTCAGTATAAATTACACTGGGACATAAAAAAACAAAAATACTCACAACTGGACCAACATACAGAATCATGATATATGGAGAAAATACTGAACTTGTCAAGGACATAATTTTACTTGATCTACAAGCAAGGTCTATGAAAGTAGTAGTCAAAAAAAAAAACCCACAAATGACATATTGTATTTGAGAACGCTGCTGCAAAGACTCCCTTTTAAGTATTTAGAAGCAAAGATAGTTCTTTAAAGGCAAAGGTGCACATGTCCTGAGTCATTTTGAATTCCTTCTGCATAAGCAAAAAAAGAGAAATCCATGCATTTACATTGTGGTGTTGGCTAAGACTGCACCATGGACTGCTAAAAAACAAAACAAAGCAAAACACAACTCTGTGTTGGGAAGAATGAGAGCAGAAGTGGGATTTCACTTTATTTACTTTAGGGATGTTGCCAGGAGGTACTAGTCCCTGGAGGACATCAGGCTTGGAAAAGGGTCATCAAGAGAGGAAGACCCTCATTAGGGTGACTTGACATAAAGGCTGCAACAAGGACCTCAAATGTAACAATGCTTGCGGATAGTGCAAGCCTAGCCAATGTCTAATATCACTATATTTAGGATGACACCTAAAAGTTTTAAGCACATTCTAAAACAATATTATATCGTGTTTCTATAGCTACAAGAAACAGAAGAGAGCAGAACCCCCAAAGAGCCCTGCTTCAGTTGGTCTCATTGCTATCTCCCATCATATTCTCTTATTCCCCATTGCTGTCACTCAAGTTTAACTGTCAAATTGTCTACTAGGTGGATATATATAGAGGGACTTGTTAGAAAATAATTTTCTCCTTTAGCCAGTCTGACAACACAATATCATACCGTTTCTTGGATATGCAATCAATAGCAATCCTTTATTTAAAGAACATTTTGTCATCAATATAATTTGATTCTAATCTACAGGAGTCTGTGTGTGTTTAGATTAATATTGAAAACCTAAGCATATGAATGTTCATCAGTAGGAACAGTAAAGCAAGTTTAATGAGGAGATTATAATCAGGAAATACAATAATGGGAAACTGGTTTAATGAGAACATTGGTGCCAAACTACATTATTCATAGGGCATTCTGATTAGAGACAAATGCAAAATGGAACATACATTCCTTGGTGCAAGTCTTAATTTACATTTCAAATCTACTACTACTCCAACCTTTGACTGAGAAAAACGAGCTTTCATACAGAGTAACTAAAGTCTCCCCCAAAGATAATGGTATGTCAAATATATTGTTAAAGAATAAACTGAGGATTGAAGGTTTTTTTTTCTATTTTAGAGGTCCTGGTTTACAGTCTTTTTGGTTTAAGATTCATTTTAACCCATCTAATAAATATCTTAAATTAGGGATCTCTGTTTATGAAAGAAAATATTGCTATAGATAGATTCACATTTTTCCTTTTTAGTGTATTCTAATATAGTATATTCATTTTTAAGATTTAATCAGATCAACTGATTTAAGAAAAGTGATAATGAGACACATGATTAGTCATGAATTTGCTCAAAGGATGTGCTTGATTTCTTGCCCATGAAATGCAATCTTAGGCCTGGATGGCCATTTCACAAATATTTCAAAGTGGAGTCATACTTTTTAATAAGTGTGTGTTTTTGTAAGCATACGCTTATCACAATCATGTTCTGAGATGTGCATTATAAAATTTCCTTGGATATAGAATGTGATCTGGAGTGGGTTGCTGGAAGTTTAAAATATTATGCATAGACCTTGATAAGGCATAATTGTGAACTACTAGTAAGGGGGTAGTATCAAAGTAAAATCACATGCATTAATTATATTTTATACCTTTCCAATATGAAAAATGATCCAGAAAAGAGGAACATTTTGAATAGACCATAAAGAGAGAGACTGAGGGCTGATCCCCTGTGGCTTAGTGGTTGAGTGCGGGACTGCAGCCCACTGGGTTGGCAGTTCAAATCCAGCAGCAGCTCTCCAGGAACAAGTCTGGGCCTCCCACTCCCACCAGAGGGCATTGACGTCACAAGAGAGGGGGGGGGGAGAGAGAGAGAGATTGAGTTTGAGTGGAGAGGGGCTAAATTGCTTTATCTGGATTTTTGTTGTTAAGTAACAGTGAAGCACCAACCACCCTCCCTGACATCGAGTCAATGGCAGCTTATAATGATCTTGTAGGGCAGGCCAGAACTGCCTCTGTGAGCCCTGTGTCTAAGGCTGTAATTACATAGCAGAGGAGGAAGCCGCACCTTGTTCTCCCATGAAGCAGTTGGTGGGTTTGCAGCCCAATGCATTACTGCTACACCATCAAGTCTTCTCATTCTTTGCTTGGGTAAGACAGAAAAAAAGAAACCAATTAAAAACTAAGAGACATACAGAAAATAGAAATAAAACAGTAATTAAAATTCAATAATAAAAGAGTAGCCTAATTTCAAATGACATATTTAAGACAATTGATATGGTTCTTCTATCAATAGTCTATTCTATAACTAATCTAAAAGAGTGAAATTGACAGTAAAGGCAGCTTTTCAACCTCTTTTCTCCTGCAGTTAGTCCTTGACCTCAAGAGGCAGAGGTAGCACAGAAGAGATGACACACAAAAACAATAGGGCACACAGAAATCAGATTCTATACAGTATCAAATTTCAGAACGAGTTTAAGAAAACACTTCAACAAGATCACGAAATAAGATGGAACACCATGTGAAGTTCTTTGGGTACTTCCTTCAGTGGTGATATTTTCTAGAAAGATATCCAGGTTAGTTACCAAGGAAGTTAAGATGGATTTAGGCTATGAAAAATCTATCTTCAATACATTTATGTATTTTTTCATGATGTTCTCTGGGGACTATGGCTCACAAACCCACTAAGCAGAAATATGTTTATTGTAAGCAAATCTACACCAAGGCCATCTGCTAAAACCATGTCATGTATCAGAATGCCTTTCCTAGCAAATATTAGTTTGTACAACAGAAATTCAGTTACCAGCATTTTTACAAAACATTTAACAGAGGCCTCTGTCTCTCTTTAGACAAGACTATATCTTTAGTAACAAGGACAAGACTAGTAAAAGGGCAATTATCTCAAATCTGTCTTTTTCAGTAGGTCAATATTCTATTGAATCCATTTTTGGCTAAAATCATTGTGCAAAGGATATGCCATTATTTTCCTTTCATACTGTAACAATAAGCCCATTTGACATGATGGCATGTTATACAATTTATACTTTGCATTTAAAACAGAAATTAATTAGTTCTTTTGAGTTTGAATTGGCAAGGAAAATGTAAATTACATTCAAATCTTCACAGGTAAGATTGGCAGCGTGTTGAGGAACCTGTTAACCTTTAGGGATTTCAGTTATGTGGCATAATTTTTTTTAATTAATGAGGCTACATAAGATTAAGTTTATGTTTGGATTATAAGGTGCAGTCTATCTTTGTTTCCAAATTAAATTGTTTTTCAATTTAGAGGCTACTCTAGAATAAAAAGTAAAGTATTATGATGTCATTTGCAAGCACCGGGAGAAGAACACATTCCCCACACCTCACATCAAAAGAACTGAAGAAACATTCCTGGATGGAGTTGCAATAATAAACCAAATATTAATTGTTGCAGGAAACATCAAAAAGAAAGGGAAGAAATACTAAATCTACTTGATCAACAATAGCTAGGCGCTATTCAGCCACTTTAAGAGTGAGAATATGGGCAAGAAGTGATGGTACTGAAAGAAATCCAAGTAGCACTAAAGGTGTTATTTACATACAAAGACTCAGGAAGTGATGGGATACCAGTGGAAATGTTTCCAAAAGTTGAAGTAGTACTGGAATTACTCACTCCCCTCTCCAAGTCTGGAAGAGGTCTATATTTTTAACTCTTGTAAAGACAAGTGACACAACAGAATTTACCAAACAATATGATTGCTTCACACACATGTAATATTGTGCTGAAACCGAAGGTCATTCAATAAGAAGTAAGGTCAGAGTGCTCCTCAGAGGCAAGATGGCAATACCTGATCTTAAATTCCCTGAACATAGTGTCAGGAGAGACCAGATCCTGGAGAAGGACATTGTATTTTGAAAAATGGAAATACAGTGTAAAAGAGAGTGGCCCTCAACGAGATGAACGGACACTATGGGTCTATCAATAGACTCAGGTAGAGAAACTATTAGATGGATGATGCAGGACCATGAAGTCTTTCTTCTCTTGTGCATAGGATTGCTAAAGGTCAGAGCCCACTTGATGGCACCATGTAACAATAAAAAATAATGGCAGCAACATTCAACAATGGTGGTAGCATTAGAAAAACAGAGAGTTACCCGAAATTCAAGTTGGATTTACAAGGGGACACAGAATTATGGATGCCATTGTTGATGTCAGATGAGTCTTGACTCAAATCCACCAAGCTGTTTACTAGTGGTTTAAAGACTACGAAAATGTATTCAATTATGTGGACCATAAAAAAAAAACAATAGCTAACATTGGGAAGAATGTGGACTCCAGAAAATTTTATTGTGCTCGCGTAGAACCTGTATATGGAACAAGAAACAATCAGTTGAGCAGAAGGGAATACTGCATTGCTTAAAATAAGGAAAGTATGAGGATAGGCAAGTGGGGGTGCTTGGCACAGTGTATGTAACTATGTATTGAACTACATATGATGGAAAGTGATGTATGAGCGCCCAATAAAATGATAAATTAAAAAAATTTTTTAAAATGAGGAAAGCATATGGGAGAATTGATTTTTTTTACCATACCTATTTCATTTATATGCTGAGCAGATAATATGAGATGTTGGAAGATATGAAGCTTTGAAGCAAGTTGTGTTATCTGGCTATCACAGGTTATTATCATAAATAATATTATATATATTTAATCTAATAGCCTGTCATATTTAGATAACATAAACTTATTTGCTGAAATGAGGCAAACTTGAATCCTTTGCTGATGAAAGTTAAGGACTATAACCTTTAGAATGCATTATATCTCAATGTGGAGAAAAGCTTACAAATAGACCAAGAGCTAAGATCAACATAAATGGAGCAAACTGAATTTGCAGAGGATTTAATCTTGCTTGGATCTGCGATTATCATCATAGAAACAGGAGGCAAAAAAAGAAAAAAAAGAAAAAAAGAAAAGAAGCAGGAGGCCAGGAAGTAACCAATTGCTTGTGGTACAAAACCCTTTTAAATTATTGAAGAGGCAGGATGTCACTTTGAGAACTAAGACACACCTGACCCGAGTATTTTCAATTCCCTCATAGTGAAGTGGAAGTAGAATGTGAATACAGAAAGCAGCATAATTTGTGGACTTCAATTGTGGTATTGGTGAAGACTATAGAAAATACAGAGGATTGACATATCAGAGAAATCTGGCTTCGAAGAAGTATCACCAGAATTTTTGTTGGAAGTAGAGGGTAGTAAGATTTTATCTCATGTATTGTGAGCATGGTATGAAGAGATAGCAGTCCGCAGAGGATATTGTGCTTGGTAAAATGGAGAAGCAGTGAAAAGAGGAAGACTTTGGAATTGTATTGGCATGGTGGTTTTAATAGTAGATCCATGCATGACAATAACGGTGAATTGTGAAGCAATCTAGGAAAAGAAAATGCTTTGTCTGTTGGTGTAAGGGGTCACGATGTATCAGAACCAACTAATAATCTGACAGCATGACATCTTTAATTTTAAAAAATAGTCCTTCTTCATGTCCCACCATTAAAATACAGGTCTTTTGTGTCTCATATCTTCAGGTTGTAAGATGATTATGACAACTTGATGGCTAATTAATATATTAATGTTTGAAGCAGTTGCCTATATTTCTCAGATAACAGTTTATAGGATCTTAGATAATAACCTAAGTCAATAAACAAAATTTTCCATTCAGATATTGATTTATTGTTGCTACCTGCTCTACAGTCAATACTGACTCAAAATGGCCCATGAGTGCAGGATGACTAGGAAGAAGGTTGTCTTTGGGAGCAGATTGCCAGGTCTGTCTTCTGAGATGACCTTGTGTGGGCTCGAATCACCAATATTTGAGTGAATGAACACTTAGTCACTTGTACTCCACAGAGAATGTCCACACATGGAGTAGATCTGGTTTGTATGATAGTCTGGTTTGTGTGGATTTTTCAAATACACATTCTTCCTATAAATTATATTTTGTTGCTCAGTCACAATTATTAAATACTTTCCTGACAAAGTAAGCTATAAAGATTGAAATATTGGTCTTCAGCTATGCATTTTTAGTTTTTCTTTTTAGAAAAGTATCCCTTTCCCCAATCAACTTGTAGATTAGAAAACTGCTTCTCTGATTTACAACTGTTTTAAAAATGAGACATGCATTTCATAATAATTAGATTGCAATACTTCAGGGGAAAATATAAATGGGATTAAAATGAACATCTATTTCTCTAGTCATTTCCAAGAGCACACATTACCCATAGTCATAACTTGATATGAATAATAGAAATATTAATTATCAGTGCTATTGTTTTAATTGAGTAGAGAGTAATATGGCTTTTATTCAAATACTCATCTTCTCCACATAAAAATTATTTGGCAACATGCTACTATATGTGACACAATCACTATTACTACATTTGGTGTTCATTGTTAGAATATGAATCATACTGAATTGTTTTGGTATTCATATCGATGTAAAATATAATTCCACAGTAATTTGTCAGAACATTAATTAATACTACTGTGCAAATGAGAGCAGATGAATTACCAGCAGAAACAAAGAAGCCATGAATTAAAATTCCTAAACTATATAACTTTCCATTCTCATATCTGCTATTTTTATATGTACCGTATTTAAAATGACTCTGACATACATGAGGTGGTCCAATATTTGAATATACATGTGTAGCATACAACTGCGCCATACAAGAATCATTGGAAAGTTTTCACACAATCTCAACTCATTGCTATCAAGTTGATGCTGACTCATCATGACCTTGTAGAATACAGCAGACTTTCCCATGTGTGCTTCTGAGGAAGCATATCTTTACAGGATAGAAAGCCTCATCTTTCTCTGAAGGGGCAACTGGTGGTTTCAAACTGTTGGCTTTAGGTTTATTAGCCCATCACAAAGCCCACTTTGCCACCAGATTACCTTCTTAAAGGCAAGGCCATCAATAGTCACTATAATTTGAGGAAGACCATTTAATCAGATGGGGCATTATCTTAACAATATTCAGAGTTCAGGTGTTTTTAAATACTTGGGGAGTAAAGACATCCTTATAGTGTTCTAGATGTAGCCTAGGAAAATATTTGAGCAATTAGTAATTGCTTTGTGGCGGCTGCTAGCTAAAACATCATCAGCAGTTTGAATTCACTAGGAACTTAAAGGATAAATGTGGTAGTTCACTTTCATAATGTTCACAACTTTGGAAACCTTCTGGAGTATTTCTACTCTGTCCTATGGGGCTACGATAGTTGAAATTGACAACAGTGACATTGGTTTGATTTGTTTTTATGTAAATATTGTAAGGCCATATAATTTGGACAAGTGCAACTACATAAAAAGACAATTGTCTGAAGAAGTGAGTATTTTTTAATTCTGCATGCTATTGCAGAAAAACGGAAGACAGCCATTATTCTACTTTGGTCAGTTTGGTTAACCCCACTGTGTTTCAGCTGCTTCCTGTTTTGCATAAAAGTTGCAAAATCATACCTAGCTCAAGTAAAAGGACCGCATCAGATTATTTATTTTACAACTCCTTCAGCTAAATCACACAGCTAATATCTGCAAATTCAAGCTAGTTGATTTTTTTCTTCCCTCATATTATTTTTAGTTTAGAAGGTTTTTATGTTGATCTCACAATGTTATTGTTCTCTTCTATTATATATGTTGATGTGTCTTTGTATCCTTAGTGCAACCTCTTAATCTAATCTGGTCTGTTCTCTTTTCAAAGCAACAATCGGCTGGATTTGGTATTCTGAACCTTATGGTTTTATTTAAACTTGTTTTGGCCAGATTTAAAGACTATATTTTATAGTTCCACTAATAATTAACTAACTTAATTTTTTTAAATTCTATCCAAAATTCTGTTGCTTTTGGTTGACTTTCAATGCATTGCTTTCGGAGACATAATCCAAGACTCAACCATAACTTCCTCCTGCCATTTGTCTTTCATATCATTAGCATGCTTATCAAAGATATGATCTCAGTCAATTCTTTCAATTATCCAATATATAATGAATTCTTCAAATGTGCACCAAATACTGATTATACACAGTCACACCTCTTTTTGAGATACAGTCAGCATAATGTCAAAATAAGCACTTACTTCTTGACCCATTGTGATCATCAGATTTGTAATTTGCTCCCAGCTACCTTATGCATCACATGGTTTCCATAGCTTAATTGCATCATAAGGGAACTAGTGATATTTCAAAGTGGATTTCTTGCATTAGCTCA
Source organism: Nesogale talazaci (assembly GCA_004026705.1). Taxonomy (NCBI): domain Eukaryota; kingdom Metazoa; phylum Chordata; class Mammalia; order Afrosoricida; family Tenrecidae; genus Nesogale; species Nesogale talazaci. The sequence continues at coordinate 150,453 of PVJH01002242.1, read as the reverse complement.
GACTCTCAAAATTCTTACATCTAAAAATCGCATTTCTACTATAGCTGGTGGGAACCTTTCTCTCTTTTCAACTTTGCTTTACTCATTGAAGAATTCAACTACATATTTGAAGGTTGAAGGTGGTACAATTGTAAACAGTTGACTATTAGCAAAACGTTCGCAACTTTCACCTCCCTGAAGGGGCCTCAGAAGAGAGGTTGGGCGTTTCCTCCCTAAAACCTCTGAAAGCCCTACTGGACACTTGCGATCTGCATATAGTGGGTAGTCAAGTGGCAGTTGACTCAAAGGATAGTGTGTGTGTGTGTGTGTGTGTGTGTTTTGTTTGGGCATTGGTGATTCCATGGTAAAATATTTGCTTTCCACGTAAAAGACCCAGATCTGACTCTCTGGCATTGTACCTCACAGACAGCACCACCCATTCCTCAGTGGAGGCTTGGACATCGTGATAGTGCTGAAAGATTTCAGCAGCATCCTAAGCTAAATAGAACTCAAGTGGTGCACGATGCTAAGTGTTCCTCTGCTAAACAAAATGACCCTGACTTAACAGCCACCACTCTCTGACAGAAAAACACGAGACCTTCTGCTCTATAAAGAGTTAAAGCCTTGGAAACACTATGGCACAGTTCTGTTCTTTTCTGTACTTCTGTGAGTCAGAATTGAGCGGTGGGAGGTGTCATTGAGCTGTATATTTTGGTTTCCAGACTGACACGAACTAGACGAAGGTCTGCTGACCGACTTCCAAGTTTCCATTGAAAACCTATGTGCCCCATTGGGCTGACCTACAGCTGATCGTGGTGACGTTCATTGTGTTTCCTTTTGAATTCTGACTTTGATGCTTTGCCAAAACATAAAGCTGATTTTTCCTTTTTGGTGTGTTTTGGTTACTTTTTCTCTTAAATCATTTGACAATAAACTACAATGATGTATTTTACAATATCCTTTAAACATCTTCGCTTATCTAGAATAAACACTAAAATGTCTTGGTATTTATTTTTTAGGACATATGTTAATTAGGTCCTTTTTAAAAAGACAAGGTTTTTTTTTTTGTTTTTTTTTTGTTTTTGTTCAAGGTTATCTTAGCTTGAGAAAAGTAAATTTGGGAGTTTTCTACATGTTCAGCACTCAGGATTAGGGCCCATAAAAATTATATACAATTTTCTTGTGAAAAGATAATGGTCTTGGTTATTTTTTCATTGAATTGTTTTGTGTAAGTACTGCATGCTAACCGATTATGCTACTGGAGCTCCTCACTGAATTATTTCCAATCACATGTTCTTTCTATAATAATCGATACAACTCGAATTTAAACTTCTTATTGAGTTAATTTTGAAACTTCACATCTGGGAAGGTATTTTCTGTTTCCCTTGAGTTTCAAATTTTTCTCCATAATGATGCATGTGTTTCCATATAATCATTTTGATATTATTTGATCTAATTTTTAGTATCAGAGATGTTAATCTTCCCCCTATAATCAGCCTCATATAATACTTAAATATCTCTCTATATTTTAAATATACTGATTTTTAAAAATATCTTATATGCATGCCTATATATAATTTATAAATGTCTTCTTTATCTTTGTTAGGATGAGTCTTTGTGACCGGGTTAGTTTGCTTTTGTTTGTTTCTCATTATAGTGAAGTCATTCATAAACAAAAATCACCTCTGGATATAACTTTTAGAGTATATCCTTTATGCTGTTTGATAATGTACATATCTTATTACTATGTCTTTAATTTAATTTAATTTGCATAGTCTCTCCCTATCTGATCTTTCTTTTTCCAAATTACTTTCTCATACACAATGTTTTGGTGTCTTCCTTGTAAACGTTTAAGCATTTTCTCTGTTTTCTATTGCCACAATTATATGTCAAAGCAAAGTACCATAAAACCTCAGTGCTTTACAACAATAATCATTTATTTATAGCCCACTAATTTTGTGGCAGGGTTCAGCTGTTCTTGTGCATGGTTGACTGATGATCTCAGCTGGATTTGTTTATGTGTCTATAGTGAAATGCATGTGAGGGGGGGTTCTTGAGATGTCCAATTTCTCTCACTTACCTGGGAATCAGCTGCTTTATGCCTGACCCAAGAATCATCTCTGAGGGCAATCCAGCTAGAGTAATATGTTTCCTTCTCCAGTACGCTATCTGAAATATGCTTTCCTAGCCAGACTGAAAGCAATCTTAGTAAAGATCACTGTAAGAGCTATGGAGACCTAGTCAGAGTTCTAGGCACATTGGCATCTTTAGTTCAGGTTATTGATTCAATCAACATAAAAAGCCTCTGTTTTCTTTGTAAAAATTAATTTATTTCCTGGAAGATGTGTGCATACAGGTAGTAGGGCTAGAAATTCTGGAATATTTTTATATTCTACAACAGATGTATAATGAGACATTTCTTTTTTTAATCAGATATTTCTTCACTGAATTTGGCAACTTAAGTAATTTCATAAGATAATTCATTTTGGTTTTGTTCTCCTAGTTTTTTGGTCTATGTGTTAGTCCAGATAGAGTATGGAAACAAATCCAGAGAGACTTATTTGTGTAAGAGAGTTTTATATACAAGAACAGTTTCAATGTTGAGAAAAGATCTCAGTCCAGTCCAGATCAAGTTCATAAATCTGATATTAGCCCCTATCCCTGATACCATGCTATAAAGTCCTATGTAGACTCACGAAGCACATGCAATGATGCTGAGTACGGGAAGATCACAGGCCAGTGGGTGGGAAGTCCTCTGGAGCTGATATTGGTGCAAGCATTTCAGCACTGACAGGGGTCTTCAGCTCCAGGGGTTCTGTTTGCATCAGAATAGGTTCATGTGGCTTCTCCTCAGGGATGTTATTTGGGAGTGAGTTTTGCCAGTAGAGAATCTCCAAGGGAGTAAGGAGAGAGAGGGAGAGAGAGAGAGAGAGAGAGAGAGAGAGAGAGAGAGAGAGAGAATCTCTTGTTTCCAAAGAGGAATACAGAAATTCCCAGAATCATCAGGGGAAGGCCATGTCCACATAGTGGCCTCATTGGCTATATCCTATTTGACAGACTAGACATCATTCCCACACTCTTAGTCCTCAACTTGACACCAGATTGTGTAACTACCATGGCATATTTTAAAAGCTATCCTGTATCTGCTTTTACTTTCTTTGGTAGTTAAATAATATTCTTTTTACCTCACACCTTTGCTCTCTTTGTAGTCCAACTATCGAAGTCAATGGAGATGTAGATACAGACAAGAGCTGCTATGTTGATTATTTCTTCCTGGATAATTTATTCTTCTTTTCATTTATAGGACTAAAATTTATGGCACAGGAATTCCAAAAGAAAATGCCTAAGAGTGTTTATTTCCCACGAATACCTGTAAAATTTGCTAAACCCATATGCTCTGAAAGTTGAGTTGATTCCTAAGTGTGGGTGATTCTTCATGTGTTGTTCACGTCTTTAGTTTACCATCTGGAGCTCTGGAGAGAATCTCAATGAGGACTTTCTTCTCTTTCAATTCCCTCATCTTTCTGTAGTATATACTATATCTTCTTTTTCAGTTCTATATTTTAGATGAAAGCTGGGAGATCCTCTGTGTTGTAAGTTGATGGATTCAGAAAAGACTGTCTCTTGTGCTAGGAAGAGACTTTGGGACTTTTCTCAGACTTAGAAGTTGTCACTTGAACCCCTTCATAATGCCTAGAAAATAGACAAATGTGATCCAGTACCTATGACAACCTCCCCTAAAAGGAGAAGGACCGAACTTTCTATTTCCATAAAGAGTTAGACTTGCAGACCCTCAGAGGGCCAGTTGTACCTTGTCCTGGAGATTGCTGTGCATCTGCCCTGGCTGCATGGCAGTACATCTGTGGCTGTCTGGAAAGTCTAGTGGTGTCTCTAATCCAAAGTCTCAGCAGAGACTGAGTACACTATTGTAGTAGTTTCAAAACTCTGAAGTCTCCGAGTAAAGAAACCCACGCTCAACATAGTATCTGCATTTTCTGAAGTCAATATCCTGTCATAGTAACTCCTTCAAGTCTCCATTGCTTTCATTGTAAAACAGGAATCTTACTTTGGCGCTCACATGCTTCCAATTCCCAATTTGTTTTTGACTCTTTTTTTGCACAACTGTATTCCTGTAGGAGAAAGCTCTTGTCTAAATTTATCATGTCATATTCAAGCTTAACAATGCCTTCTTTTACTTCTAAAACCTGCAATTTTAGACAGAGAAAATGAAAGAGTAGACACAGCAAGGCAATAGTTCTGAGTTCTTTTCCTTTCTTACTTGCAACAGTGAAAAAACGTATCTTTTCCTACCTGAAAGTATAACTGTAAGGCACTGTTTTTATTTCATTTCATTTATTTAGTTAAAATGATGTTTGTAAATGTCAGTCATCATGTCTTGATTAATTCACTTATCCTTTTCCTAACACTAAATAGCAGTAGCCAATAAACCAAAGTCAGCACCAGATAAGCAAGTATAGTCTTATCAGTTTCTGAGACTGTAAATCTTTACAGGAGTAGAATGCCTCGACTTTCTCCCTCAACACAGCTGATGTTCTAGAACTCCTGTCCTTGTAGCCAGCTATGTTGAACAATTATTAAATATTTTCCAAATGACTGAATCAATGAAAGTTAGCATGTAAAAATTCATGTTACTCATTCACAAGGACAATTGGAATCCCATTTGCTTCAAATACCACATTGCATGGAGTACATCTGCTATATAATTCTTCTTTAAAATGTTGAAAAGCAAGGGTATTTCTTTCTGAACTAATGTGCTTAATCCAAGCTATGATATTTTCAATTGCTTTGAATGCATATAGTAGTTAGATAGTAAATTAGGAAGACAAAAGATAAAGGAGACATTTGCACTCTGGTGCTTGTGAAGAATAAGGAAAGTACCATGAACTGCCACTTGAACAAATATATCTTGGAAGAAGGGCAGCTAGAATGTTTCCAAGAGGCAAGGGTGGGAGACTGGAGCAAACAGAGTTTGAATGTGTCAGCAGCAGAGACCAGAACTGGAAAAGAATCAGGCTTGGTGAAGCAGGGGTGAAACAATACAGAGAAAGTCTGACAGCAAGGACTGCAACAATGGGTTCAGTCATCAGCTTGATCTCGAGGATGGTGCAGGGGCAGGCTGTGCTTTGTTCTGTAGTATGAGGGTTGCTGTGCATGAGAGCACTGAACAATAAGGGGAATCCCTAGATATCATAAGTCATTATGTGCATGTTTACTAGACACACGATTGCTGATTTAACTCTATAGAGAGGTGTCTGAGAAGAAAGGCCGGTCAATCTAAATTCATAAACGTTCCAAGAAAGCAGGAGACAAGAAAGCAAATGATGAGTCCATCAGGCATTAAGCAAATATGCTGTACAGTATCTCTGGAATGCATTGAAAAGCAAAGATGTCATTTTGAGCATTAAAGCGTATCTGATACAAACTGGTATTTTTCAATCACCACACGCACATGTGAAAATTGGGCATTTAATAAGGAAGGAGAAAGAAGAATCTCTGCATTTGAATTAGTATCTTGATAAAGAATATTGAAAGTACCATGTACTACCAGAAGAACAAACATGTCAATCTAGAAAGAGATGCAGCCAGAATAGAAAGGAAGATGGAAAGTCTTCATCTCAGGTGCTTTGAACATTTCATCAGGAAAAACCAAGGCAGGAAAAGAACAGCAGGCTTGGTAAAGTAGAAACCCAGTGAAAAAGAAGATGACATTTAGGAAGATGGATTGACACAGTGGCTGCAAAAATGGCCTCAGGTATATGAACCATTGTGAGTAGCAGCTGAAGTGTTTCGTTCTGTTGTACATAGTATTGTTATGAGTTAGCATTTACTTAGCAGCATATAACAGCAACATTCATATCCTTGATATTTAATTCACCCCAAACATGACTGTATCTATTTCATACTCAAGAGGCACCAAACAACTAAATATTGAGCACTGCTGTTCTCTGTCATCTGGGCAAAGGTGCATATGGACAAAATAATTTATTTAAGGTCCTGAGATGCACAGTCCTAACAGAAAGTGTATCCTGTCTCCAAGGATGTGCCATCCTTTAATGACTTCAAGCCCTATCAGAGCCACACTAATGGAAAGAAAATAGCTATTGTTCTATAGTCATATATAACAGAATTATAAAAGAGCCAAAAGCTACAAAGAGTCATAGATTATTTGTGAGAAGACACAGAATTCTTGACTATAACTGTTGGTTCAACACAGGCACACACACAAACTCACCAATAATGCTCAGAATTGTAATGGGTAGGAAATAAGCAATAAAACATTTCCCTGAGGACTGTGGAAACACCAGCAGTGAAATTCTGATTTGAAATTTTAAGTACAGTCTTAAAATTCTATTAACTTTCATTTCTAATATTAAACTTTTAAGGAAGAAAAGAAAAGAGCAGCTATGTGTAAAAAAGGTCAAATGAAGAATTATCTTTAAGTTGACATTTTTATGATTATAGCCATGTTTAATAACTGCAAATAAAGAATAATCCCCCATTTGATGTTTTTTAAGACTGCGACAGTATAAAAACGTCATTTTAAAATGACATTTTTACAATGAAAGCAATCTGTAAAAATGTCAGGTGAGCAACTCAATGAATTAAATGTTCTATGGACATAAAAATAAGTTAAAATGTCCAGTTGAGCATCTCATTGACATATGATTTATTTTGTCAGGATTATCATATTTCTATATTCCTTCCTTTAACTTCTTAGTTGTCGTAGCTGTAGAAATAGCTAATAAGTAAATATTTCTCTGATTTCTTCCACATTAAGACTATATATGTGTATGATTTTATGTACAGTCCTAATGTGCAACATTAAGATTGTGTTTATATATTCATAAGAGTATATATATGCACATATAATTATACACACATAGATAATACATAGCTTGATAAGCATTTAAGCCTGCATCATGTCTTTGTTGTATTGTGATGATGAGCACATGGGTATGGTATTGAATGCTCTTTCCCGTATTTCAAGTACCAAGAAGGACTCATTTTGAAGATGATTCAATAGAACTTCCAGACTAAGGCAGACTAGGAAGAAGGAAATGGCGATATGTTTATAAAAAAAGGAGAACTATTTAAACATTGAAGAAGAGAAGGGGAGCATTAGCTGATGTATTGCTTGAGGATGAACTCCTTAGATCAATTGGAACTTAAAACTCCTGGGAAAGGGTTGACTTCTCAAAGGAGAGTTGACCTGAAGCTTGTGAATGAAGTTTAGGGGGTCTTCATTTGTCTATGTGTTTTAAAGAAAAATGAGAAGACATAGCCACAAATAGCCATTAATGAGCAAAATACAGATGTGTGAAGCATTTATGTTAGGCTAGGTTGATTAGAGACACAAAACCAGTCACAGTCATATGCATGTGAGCAAGAGCTTTGCATCAAGAAGTCATTATGTCTCAAGCAAACACCCCAGCTCGTTGCAGATCAAGTGCATGCATCCAATGCCCGTCCATAAGTCTCTCTACACATGACAGAATCACACAGCCACAGACAATGATGTTGAGCAAAGGAAGATCCCAAGGTGGTGGGTCCAAAGCTTTCATGGTGGCAAGCAAGCAGGAAAGTAGAGGGGATGACAGAGCAGGAGGTTCCCAGGGTATCTGATGAGAAGACCTTTTCTACAAGGACACAGTATCAGACTGGGATATGATTGACAGGTGTGATTCCACCATGAACCAGAAGTATCTAGTTTACACAAAATCATCTAACTTCCAAAGTAGTATGAATTGAGAAAAAGGAGAAGTTAAGAAAAATGATATTTCAACTAGAGAACTTAGCTGTGTTCAGCTGAGTTTCCTAAAGAAAAAAAATATATATACATATATATATATATATAAAATCATTTCATATCAAGGAAACAGCCCAGTCCATTATAACTAAGGTTTATGGATCAGATGCTAGCTGGAGTTCCCTCTAGACTTTTGAGGCTACCAGCCAGTGAAGCAGTAACATAAAGTGGGAAGTGGGGATAACACAGACTGGTGGATGCAAAGTGGCTGGGATCCAAGGTCAACAGGAACATGGCAGGGTGCTTCTGCTCACAATGTTAGTGTGCCACATGGGGGATCAACTTCAGGGCCAGATGCAGAATCCAGGGAAGCAGGAAGTTAAAGAGAGAGAGAAATTCTCCACAAGTTTCTTATCATTTAACCACACTCCGAATTAGACATCATTAGTCTATGTGCTGATTGAGAGTTTGCACTCTACCCATGTGTTAACATATTGACATATCAAATGACATCAATGTAACATGAAAACTAACCACCATGCTAGGTATTTGTGAGCTGAAAGGGACTGCTATTGACTTTTTTTGTATAGGACCAATATTTAGCCTATCACACCTGGAATGACAAGTTGAAGAAGAGGGCTGCCACATTCATTGTCAAAAAGAACATACCAGGATCTATCTTGAAAAATAATACTGTAAGTAATAAGTTAATACTCATACCCACATGCCTCCAAGGAAGAATGGTTAATATAATTAATTTTCAACTTTATGTACCAACTATCTATGTGAAAGGTGAGGAAATAAAATATTCATACCCACTTCTACAATCTGCAATTGATCAGAAATGCAATCAAGATACATTGAAAAATTTTAGTGATTAGGCTGCAAAATTTGGAAACAAAGAAGAAGAATCTGTAGTTGGATTATATAGACTTTGTGATAGAAACAATGCCAGAAATTGTATCATAGGCTTTTGTAAGACAATGACCTATTCATTGGAACAACTGTTTTGTTCAATGACATAATGATGACTGCACATGTGAGTCTCACCAGATGGAATGCACAAGAATCAAATCAATTACATCTGTGGAGATCTAAGGTGGTAAAAGCTTAGTGTCATTAGTCAGAACAAGACCAGGGTCCAATTGTGGGAAAGTCTATCAATTGTTCACATGTAAATTCAAGTTGAAGCTGAAGAAAATTAAAAATAAGTCCTGGAGAGCCAGAATGCAACTTGAACACATTCAAATTGAATTTAGATCTTATGATTGGATTTGGCACAGTGAACACTAATGACCAAAGACCATTGATTAGGTTGGGTGTTGACATTAAGGACATCATACACTAAAAAAAGAAGAAAAGCGAAATGTCATAAAAAGCCAGGAAAGAAAGAAAAAGACAAAAAGCAACATCAGAAGAAACTTTGAAACCTACCTCTTAACACGGAGTGCTAATGCAAATTGAAACAATGATACACTTTTTAAATGAAAAAAGATTTTTTAAAAGTGGATAAATAAATACTCTAGTGAAATGTTCAAAGATCTTGGTCAGAAAGCCAAAGGATTAACATCCATTATTTTTCTCATGCTAAAATAACTGAAGGAAAAATTCTTTAGACAAAACAAATGATAGGAATACACAGAATCACTGTACCCCACTTAACAATAAATAAATAAAGTCAACGTTCAACCATTACAGGTGTCAGCATGTTAACAAGAGCTTAAGTATATATAAGGAAGAAATCCAAGCTGCACTGAAGTCAACAGCAAAAGTCAAGACTCCAGGCAATGACAAAATACCAATTGTCCTGTTTCAGCAAACTGGTGCAGTGCTGAAAGTGCTCACTAGTCTATGTTGAGAAATTTGGAAGACAACTACCTAGAAACCCAAATTAAAGATATTCATAATGATTTCAATTCCAAAAATGCCAGCAAAATGTGAGAATTATAGAATAAAATTATGACCATTACATGCTCCTGCTTGAGCATAATCTAGATATAAACCAAGAGACAGTTATTAGAACTGAACATGGAGATACTCTGTTGTTAAAAATTAGAAAAAGTTTTCACCAGGGTCATATTTTTCACTATACTTGTTCAATATGATTTATGAAAAAACACATAGCTTAGAAGCTGGACTACATTAAAAGGTTTGGAGGAAGGTTTATTAACAACCTGTAATATGCAGATGACACAACTTTGCTTGCCTTAAGTGAAGAGGACATGAAAAACTTCCTGGTACCGACCAAGCACTGCAGATTTCAATGGGAATTGTACATTTGCATAAAATTTCCTTGGAAAAACTCACAGGACCAAAAAGCAGCATCATGATACATGAGGAAAATACAGAAATTATGAAGGACTTCACTTCATTTGATTTCATGACCAACATAGAAGCAACAGTCAATAAATCAAGTGATGTATTACAGTAGGGAAAATTGTAGTAAAAGATTCTTCGAAAGGTTAAAAAGTAATGATGTCATTTTAACATCTAAATTGTGCCAGGTTTGAGTCATGGAATTTTTAGTAATCTCATCAGGCGGTATGCAAAATTTGGAAAATGAATGAAAATGAAAGAAAAAAATACTACTTTTGAATATTGAATATAGCATTGGCCACTAGAAATGTAAGTTTAGATATAGTGAATCACTCTTTGGCCGCTAATTACAAAGTCATAAGTTCAAAACCCATCAGCCACTCCACAGAAGAAAGGTGAGGCTTTTTGCTCCTGGAAAGATTGACAGCCTCAGAAACACAGTGTTACCATGAGTCAAAATGGACTCTATTAAAAGGAGAAAGAACCAGAAATCTGTACATGAGGTACAACCTGAATGTTTTTTAGAATCAAAGAAGATGGGACACTGTCTCACATAATTTGCGCATGTTAGCAGAAAGAACAATTCTTTGGAGAATTATATAATACTTGGCCAAGAAGAGGGCCTGTGAAAAGACTAATCTCTTTAGCAAGATGAAGGAACAAAGTGACTACAACTGTGGCATGACATAATATGGCACGGGACAGAACAGTGTTTTCTTCTTTGTGCATTCAGTTGCTATAAATCAGAACTGCCTTGACAGCCCTTAAAAACAATATGCATTATGATCCGTGGGCTATTTTGTGTGCAAGATAGAATTAAGTATTAGAAAATATGTTCAAATAAGAAACATTTTTATCTAAAATATATTTAAGCTTTTTAAGTTGTCATATATTTCAGCATTAAGAATGAGTCAGGTGTTTTCACATCTATCTCGTAAAAATTAATATTGAGAAATTCCAAACAAAGAAAAAATTATATTAAGAAGCTCAGTCCCCCTTTCTTGGCCATGCAAAAGTGGGAGTGATTAAGTATCAAAAAGCTTGTTGAATCCTGGCTTCCTCAAAATAATGCCATTTGCCAATAATGTTATTTGGGCCCTTGGCAGTGGGAGAAAGGACAAGGTGAGATTACTCCTTGCTTGCCATACTTGCCTAGCCCTAGAGACTTAATAAAATCCTGCCAAGGATAGTGCCATTTCTCCACTAACATAAGCTTGGGAAGGAGGTTGGAAAATCCATGCTATAGAGGAGGTGGGCAGGATGATTGCAGTCACAGGAAGAAAATTAATTATCTCCATGCAATCCAGGCCTTAAAAATGGTACAGCTCACAAACTGGATTCCTGTCAGATAGGAGTTATTTAAATTTACCTTGAGTTCTATTCTTTATTTTGGCCCTAGCAAAGATGAATTCATGTGGATGGGTAGGGTTTCTTGGACATTGTTTTTTCCCTCCCTTCATGACAGTTATTTACATCATTATCCTACATCTCCCGACAAATGCAAAGACCGTCTCAAGATCAGAACCTTGACAGAAAGTGATAATTAAAATGTATCTGCCATCAGTCCCTCTTTAGAATTAGCTATTCACATGACCTAGCCATCAATGAACCTGTAATAGTCATAGCTAGTACACAATAACATTGATTATAATATCACACGACCAACAAACAGACACAAATACAAAGACCACATCATGTCTCAAAACAACTCAGAAAACAAGAAAAAGTGCCATAAATGAGTGGTGTATGTAAAGACCCAGAAGATTTTTCTGATAAAGATAAGATTGGGTTTATTAGTTGGATAGAAATTGTTAAAACCCTTAAAATGATGGCCTTTTATCACCTGTAAGGTCTAAAACTGATCTTATCCAATGGGTTGACTTATTTTTTGGCAAGGACTTCAGCCAAACAACAGGCATGACTGTAAGGAAAATAAAACTCAGAGATACACACTCTTAGGGGAATCAACCATTTAAGATCAAAAAGTCAGTAAATTTCCCATGTACAAAGTTCAGAAGGTAGGAATGGTTAAGAAAGAAGGAATGGGAATAGAAACTAAAATTAAAAAAAATACTTCATAGCAATTTTACCAGTGCCATATGTTGTTTAGTTTTCTATTGCTGCTTCGATGGACATTGATTACATATAAAAGAAAATGAAATTCTTGAAAATTTCATTTTATACTGCCTGCCATATTGTTGTTTATAGGCCCAGTTGTGAGAAGCTTTGTTTTTATGTTGAGATATAATCTATTCTAAAGATTATAGCCTTTGATCTTCATGAGGAAGAGTTTCAAGTATCTCAGTTATATTTAACTTTAGCAACAAGAATGTTTTACCAACATATTGCTCATTTGTCTATGAGACTTCCTCCAGTCTTGATGACATTTCCTTTTTCATCTTTTGTATTTACAGGAGTATGCATCTTTAGGGAAGCAGATCACCTCTTTATCAGCAGATTGCAGCTGGTAGAAACAAACATCTGACATGGAATTTAACATTTCAGTCTGTAACCCACTGTTGCACTAACACTTCTTTGCATAGATACTACAGGAGCAAAATGAAGTGTGCTACTCTCTCCATGCTTTACAATGTTTTCCATAATTTGTTTTACTCCATACAGTTGAATGCCTTTGTGTGGTAAACAAAACACAGATAAACAAATGCTATTCTCCATTTTCATTTAGTATTCATTTTGCATCAGCAATGATTCCCATTGTTCCATGCCCTCTTTTAAGCCTGCCTGTATTGCTGGCAGTTCTCTATTGATGTCCCGCTGAAACCAAGATTTTATCATCTTACATTGAATTTTACTTGAATTTTTTCATCTTAAGCTAAATTTTAATTTTATATTAATGATATTGTTTGAGAAATTCCAATGATCACATTTCTTTGAAATGGACACAAATATAGATCTCTCTCTTAAGGGCTGGCCAGGTAGCTGTCTTCCAACTTTTTTGGCATAGATAAGTGTTTGCACACAATTTTGCATCCACTTGATAGACCATCTCAATAGGTAGTTCATCAAATCCTGCCTAGTCTTGCTTTTCAAATGTCTTCATTGCTGCTGAAGTTTCTTCCTTCATTCCTTTTGGTTCTTGATCATATGGTTCTTTTTGACATGGCTGAATCTGACCACTTATTTTGGGTACAATGACTCAGTATGTTTCTTCTATCTTCTTTTGATGTTTTTATGGTTCTCTTCATTTATTGATTTCCCCACTGATGCCTTAATATTGCATGTGTGATAGTTTGTTTTTCAGTTATTTCAGATTGATAAACTCAAGATATTTTGATTTTCTCATTCCAGGTCTTTGCATAATTCATTATAACACTCCTTCTTGTCTTCTTGGTCTATCCTTTGAAATCCATGAAATTATCTTGCACCATCATTTTTCTTTACCCGTACATCAGTTAATGTTAGCTTTTCTATGCCAAACAGCAAATTTCAGTCTCTTCTGACATTCACTTTGATTTTATTTTCCTGTCATTTTTAAGGACCTTTTGCTTTTATCATGTATAATCCCTTGTTGCCATTTCACGTCTTCTATGATCCCTTGTCATTGGTGCTCAATATGTCAGATCCTTCTTGAGAGGAGTTCTAAATTCAGGTAGAATACAAATATGGCTATATTTCAGCCTAAGGGTTTACTTTAACTACCACCCACCATATTCAACATGAGTTTACATATAAATAATTAATTATCTGTACCATGGTCGGCACCTGGTCTTTTTTTAATTTATGATGTTGAACCTCACCATTGTCTCTTTCCAAGATATAACTAACTCGATTCCTGTGCACTTCATTTAGCAAGGTATATGTGGATAATCACTGTTTATGCTGTTGAAAAAGGATTTTTCAATAAATAAGTCATTGACCTTAAAAACTTTTAGCATTTATCTCTGGCATTGTTACTATTACTAAGGCCATATTTTCCAACTGTTTATTATATTTATTTGTTTTCAATTTTTCCATTCAAATCATCATCTTGATCATATGGGTTATCAATTTTAGACTTAAGTTTGTAAAAAATTTCAATCTCTTCATCTTTGGCTTTGAGGTTGATCACTAAACTTGAATAATAATCACATTGTTTGTCAGTCATATTGGCAGAGAGATAAAAAATACTCTATCCCCAACAGCCATGTACACCAGGGAAGATTTTCTAACAAAAAAATATGTGATTTTTTTTTTTACTTCACACTTTTATCAGCATATCAGTTTAGATGTGGGCTGGTGTCAGTTAATTTCAGTTTGCTAATGCCTAGGATATTAAGGCTTAAGTGATCCATTTCATGTTTTGATGCCTTTCAACATTTGTGATTCATACTTTGCATAATCTGGACTTCATTTACTTTATACCAATTTGACTACTGTAGTGGTTTGTGTGCATTTGCCATGCTGGAAATTGTACCACTAATATTTCAAGTACCGGAAGGATTATCTGTGGTGTATTTGTTTCAGTAGAGCTTCAAGCCTATAATAAACCAAGAAGAGTGACCTTGTAATCTTCTTAAAGAAGGAAAATTCCACCAGTAAAACTTTATAGACAGCAGCTAAACCATGTCTAATATTAGAAGGTGAGTCTCTCTGGATATAAAATATTCAGAATTTGAGGACAGTGTTTAATCTATGAGCTGCTTTCTATAAACAGACTCTATCTTAATGAATTGGATAGAATAAAGCTTTTATTTTCTTCTTTGTTGATGTGGCATGACCAAAATTCGAAGAAGCAGTTGCAGAAACTCAGTAGTTGAACAACACCAGATTAGGAATGGTAAGTGGTCCAGGTAGGTTGTGAGTATTTTACATATCAAATTTATATAACTTTTATATTAGTTTGCTTTCTATTTTAGCTAGATTAAGAGATGGGGCATTGTCACTTGGGAAGCTTTAAATGTCCTAAGTTAAAGTGCATGTAAGTGGTAAATGCAGAAATGGAGTCCAAGACTCTACTTTGCGCACAGCATTATTTTTAAGGTAAAGGAAACTAGTTCTCTAAATCATGAGCTAGATTTTTTATGCTAACAATTTGCTGGGATACGATGTTTAAGAGTATCAATATCTACAGGGATAAACTATATAGCAGTAAGTGTCAAGTATATGCTTTATCCTATTCTCAAATTCTCCTTAATAACTAAAACAAAATATCTTCTACTAACACTTTGCTTGTACAGTGGTTAAAGTTTTTAACTGTAAATTAAAAGTTGTCAGGTTGAATCCACCACATGTCTGAGGGAGCAAGATATGACTATGACATTGTGAATACTTACAATCTTGAAAAAACTATTGGCAGTTCTTCTCTGCCTCATAGCATTGTTATAAATTAGAATTGATTCAATATCAGTGGCTTTGAGGGTCGTGCTAACATGTTACAAGCTAATATACTGGGGAATTTAATTTGTCATTGACCTTGAAAATTTCTAGTATGTATTTCTGGAATTATTTCTATTACTATTATACTACTTATTCATTTAACCTTAATCATATGATTTGAGGAAAATTTTTTTAGATAAAATTGATATGCTTAGAATGAGAACAAAAAATGAAAAATAAGCCTAAACTAAATTTCTCTAGCAAAACAAAATAGATCACATCTCCTTTATTAAATATAAGAGAAAAGCACGCAAATTTTACCAATATTTTTGAAATTTCAGCTTTTGACTCAGAACAAAAACCAAAATATGAGATACTTCAATATTTGTAATTCCGCAACATCATAATACATTTTGATATAGAATTATGCAAAGTAAGCAATGTCAAAATCAGTAAATTTGAGTCTAAGCTAATAAAGTTAGTTTAGAAAGATTCTCTTATTTTCTATATTTTATAGTGATCAGAAAATAAAGATTTATTCATTGGTGATCTGAATTATAGGGAAAAAAAACACGATGTGATTCTAAAAATTTGAAATTGCTATTTGTAGGTCAATGGATTCTTATCTCCCATGTGAAATTCTTGATTTCATATCTAAGCTAAATGTTAACTTCAATTTCAATTCATTGGCACCATGTATCTGTCAGTATAATTTTGTGTGTGGTTAGGATACTGAACAAGTTACAATGGAATTTATAAATGTTGATTGAGTAGCAAGAAAATCCTTAGAGATCTACTTCAAAAAAGCATCAATTGTTTGGTCCATATCTAATCATAGGAATAGGGCAAAACCTGGAATCTTTTCATTTCATTGTGAATGGGGGCACATGATCAAAGTCATCTCAGTTGTGGTAGTAACAATTTAAAGTAAAATATTTACAGATTTTAAATGTTAGCCCCACAAAAGATATCCTATCAGAATAAATATGACAAAAGAACTGTTTGAGATTTTTTTTTATAAAAAAAACTAACAAGCACAAAAAATACAATTCAGGAATACAGATGATTAAGAGTACTTCCTCAATAGAAAATGTAGATATAGAAATATAGGTATAAATACCAAGTGGGTCTTTGTAAAACTGAGAAGAGTTTGTAATAGAAATGTCTGCAGAAGGGTCTGAGTTGGGAGTCTGAAGCTGTTGGTTAATCTTTGTGATAGTTGGTTTAATTCTCCTTCACCAACAGAAATTGAGCAGAAATCAGTCACTGTGCTATGGTGGAGCTGCAAGTTTCTGTTGGTCACAGTATCCAAAACATCCCGAGTTTCAACTACCCAGCAGAGGCTGGTATGATCAAGGTGTGATATTCTAAATGACACGGGCACTTCTCCCCGCTCCAAGATTAGCCTTATATGTTCCTTCCTTTTCCCTGCTCTGCGAGGCATACCCAACTCTTTAACAGACTCAGCAGGGAGCAAGGTACTCCTCAACCCTCCCCTTACCACATCCCCACTCCATGAGTTACATGCTGCCAAGTCCCAGCCAGTACTTTCCTTCAGGTCAAGGCTGCAAGTGACTCCAATGGAGGTCTGAGGATTGCTGGAGTGTGACAGAAGCAGATATCAGAGCCCAACTACTGTGAAGGCCAACCAAACTGTCCTCCAGAAAACAGACTCTTGATAGGCTTGGGTGAGAGGGAAATTCAGTTGGACAAAGGTGAAACACAATCCCTCAGGACATCAAAACCAAAAAACCAACTCAGCAATACAGAAGATTAGGAGTATTTCCTCAATTGAAAAATCTAAGTATAGAAGCCTGGAAAAGCATCAAAAGCAACCTCCCTAAATGAGAGCCTAGAGCTCTCTCTGTGACTCCCTAGAAAATGGCACCTAGTTCCAATAAGTCAACTAGGAAGCAGCAAACTGCTTCAACAGCTTCAAAAAGAAAAGAGAAACAAAATCCAGTGTAAGAGGATGACCTAGACCTACTGACAACCATAGAAGGGACGGCCATTGACCTCCCACAGAAAGAAATTTTCAGAATGCTGCTTAGAGTTATACAGGATATGAGGGAAGCCATACAGGACAAGGATGACATGATAGAGGAGATAAAGGCCACACGCCAAAGGGAAACAAACACAAACAGTAAGGTACAATATAACAAAAATCAGTAGCAAACTCGTGGACGTCATCAACAAACTGGATGAGGCAGAGAACACATTAGTGACCTAAAGGGCAGCCAAGCACAGACTAACAAATGTGAAAAAACAGTCAAGTAAGATGATCAGAGAAATTGAAGAAAACCTGAGAAGAGTGTCTGAAGCTACGAAGAGGAATAGCTATGAAAAACTATGGACATCAGAATAATTGGATAACTGGAGGAAGGCACAAGAAAGATGGCAATTGCAAAAATAGGGAGTTCTTGGAGAAAACTTCCCCAGCTTAATAAATGAAAACTAGGCAACTATTCATGAGGCTGAAAGAAAACCAGTTTGACTTAATCCCAAGAAGAAGTCATCAGGGTACATAATACTTAAAATATCCAACTTAAAGAAAGAGGAGAAAATCATGAGAGCAATTAAGGAAAAATAAACAGCCACCTGTAAAGGAACCCAAATAAGAATATGCTCTGACTATCAGCAGACACTATAAAGAAGGGAGAGTGGAGAAAATATTCTGAAAATGGAAGGAAAACAATGGAAATCCAAGAACACGCTGTCTAGTCAAATTATCTATCGATGTCGATGGAGAAGCGTTTTCCCAGACAAGGGAAATACTCAAAAAACACAGTAAAAGAAACCCAGCCCTAAAAATGATTGCTGACCCAGTATGGGAAGAAAAACAACGTTCACCAAGCACAAATAAAAGACTGCCACATAGAACTTCATCCAGAGGTCAATAAAGAAAAAATAGCCACCAAGATATCATTGTCTCAGCAGTGAAAAGCAGGCAAGAATAAAACAGACACACACACACCCCACAGATAAGAAACGAAATTAGGAAAATGATGCAAAAAGTATAAGATGACATCACAAGGTCCATAGAGAGATGTAATACCCTGAATGTGTATAGAATGAACTCAGGCCTTAAAAGGCAGATGCTAGCAGAGTGGCTTAGAAAACACAACCCCTCGATGTGCTGTCTACAAGAGACACATCTCAAGGTTACAGACAAAAATAGGTTGATAAAATTGATTTCAAATTGCAGACCATAATAAAAGATAAGAAGCCCAATATAATGCTCAAGGGAACAGTAGAAGTAGATCAAGAACCAGTGAATATATTAAAAATATAATCATTGAAAGAGAGACAAAAAAAATTCATCAAACTCTCCAAAAGATGTAAAAAGGAACCACAGTAGGTGACTTCAATACACCACTCTCTGAGAAAGTGAGATCACAGGGAAAGAAATTTAACAATGAGTCTACAGATCTAAACATTACAATTAGATTATTTGACCTGATAGATATTTATAGAGCACTCCACCCAAATGCAAAATAAATAAATAAATAAATCACATTTTTTTTCAAGTTCACATGGCACATGTTCAAAAATAGACCACATAGGGAGAGAAAAGTCAAATCTGCATAAATTCAAGCATATTAAGATCTTACAGATCTCTCTCTCTTCTCTCTCTCTGTCTCTCTCTCTCTCTGATAAGTGTACCATACGGCTGTAAATCAACAAAAGGGCGATGAGGAAAACAAGGATAATCAATTAGAGGATGAATAACTTTCTTTTGCACAAGGAGTAGATACTAGTCCAGATCAGAGATGAGAACAGAAAAATTCTAGCAACCAATGAGAATGAGAACACGATGTACCAAAAGTTATGAGACATATCAAAGGCACTTATCATAGAAAGTTTGGTAGTAATACATGAACACATGAAAAAAAGAAGAGAGATTTATGATTGATATGCTAGCCAAAAATTTACAGCAATTAGAGCAGAGTAAACACAACAATTCTACGAACAGCAATAGAAAAGAAATAATACAAATTAGGGCTGAGATTTATGAATGGGAAAATAAGAAAACTATGGGAAAAATTAATGCTGCTAAAAGTTGGTTCTTTGAAAATATAAACAGAATTGCCTGACTGCTGGCAAGCCTGAAGAAACTAGTTGAGCTGGAAAAAAAATAGATATCTACCTACAGAAAAATGAAGCAAGACCCTTACTTCACTCCCTGCACAAGAACATACTCAAAGTGGATCACAGACAGTGAAGTAGAACCCCAAATATTAGGGTGGTCAATGAGGCAATTTTGACAAACCTGAGTTCTTTGACTCAGTCAACACATATGCTATCAGAAATAGGAAAAGATATAAATACGGAGGAGGCATAAATAGACAAGTGGGATATAATGAAGATAAAATATCTGTGTACATTAAAAGAATTCACGAAGAGTCATAAGACAGCCATGGACTGGAAAAATAATCCTTAGCAATGACACATCAGACAAAGACCTTATTACTAAAATCTACAGTACACTGCTAGCTTCCAAAGAGGAAAACAAACTGACTGCCAACTTAGGAGGTGGGCAAAGGGCATGAATAGAAGTTTCACAAAAGCAGACATCTAAATGGCCAGTATACATATGAGAAAATGTTCAAAATCATAGACATAAGAGGAATGCAAATTGAAATAACTATGAGATACCACCTAACACCCTCAAAGATCAGAAAGTAACAAGTGTTGGAGGGGCTGTGGTGAGATAGGAACTCTCATTCACTGTTGGAGTACTTGAATGTATGTACAGCCTTTATGAAAATAAATTTGGCAATATGTGAAAGAGATGGAAATTGAGCTATGATACACCCTAGCCATCCCACTACTGGGTATATGCCCAGAAAAGGCAAGAAGCACAGCATGGCCAGACATGTGTGATCCAATGTTCATCTTGGCAAAGTTCAGAATTGCAAGGAGTTAGAAACAACCCAAATTTCCATCAACGGACGATTGGATCAAAAATCAGTGGTACATACATACATCTCTAAAGAGCAGTGATAAACACATGAAACACCTTTCTTTATGGAAGAACTGGAGGAAATTATGCTACACAGAGTAAGTCAAGTACAAAATGAGGCCACTGAGGTCAGCTTAAGAAAATAGGCAAAACAAGCATAGGGGAAATGCTGATACACATACACACACACACACACATTACTGGGGTGAGGTCCAGGTAGCATGGCAGGGACCAAACTCACCACAATGATGCATATGGCAATCAACTAAAGAGGAGGATATGAGGGAGAAAAAGGCAGAGAGAGAGAGAGAGAGAGAGAGAGAGAGAGAGATAGTTGGGGAACAGGGCACTAACCCACCCAAGGGGAAGGAATTGTTTATATCTCCAGAGCAGTGTGAGAAAGGTACTGGGCAACAATCGCTTTGGCAGGACATGAATGCAACATACGAGTATGAAGCAGGGAACAAATACAGAGGTTAACGAGGCCATCCTCAATCCCCAATACAGGTACATACTTCCATCCACCATGCCAAAAGAACGCACTTCAGAGGATAGCACTGAAGCTGCAGCTGAGGAGGAGGAGCACTTCTGATCAGAAGCAAATGAAAGGAGAAGGAAAGAGATAGGAACACACCAGCTGACCAATCCCGGAGGACAACATTGTGGCTCAGGGGAGCCAATGCACAGAGATGATCACAGGGCTGAACCCACCAGGAGACACAAAGTCCCTCACTGACCCATAGGGTCAGCACTGGCCAGCACTGGGAACACCTTACATTGGATGTGTCTACTCTAACCCCATTCAACAGGGCAAAACACTAAGGAAGTAGTTTTGGAAGCAAAGTAACATAGTCCCTGAGGAATGCCAAAGGTGGACTTTGGGACTAGGGTGTGGCAACCCAGCGAACTAGACTGGAAAACACTCATAAAGGTCAACAGACAATCCTGGAATTATTTGTGGGCTTTTCTTTTTTTCTTTCTTTTTAAAAAGTTATTGTATATACTCGAGTATAATCTTCCCTGAGGCATCTAATTTACCCCCAAAATTGCATAAAATTTTTTTCAGAGAAATTCAGCTTCTATACTATGTACAGTAGTTGTTTTGGTTTTTTTTTTTGCTTTGTTTTGCTATGTTTTGCTTTTCTTTCTTTTCTTTTTTGCACATAGTATTGTCTCTGCATGCCTATCTGGACAAGACATATGGGATGAGCAATCAGGAGGAGAGAACAATGGGACTAACACTTCTTGGGCAATACGGGAGAACTAGGTTGGGGGAAAGGAAGAGGGGTTACAACCAACCCAGTGACAAGGGAAGAACAAGCAAACTAAAATTGATAGCAAGATGGCATAGGATGCCTCTGGGGTCCTGATCAAGGGCAAAGTAGCCAAGAGGAATTATTGAACCCTGAATGAAAGCTGAACATGATGGTGGGACAAGAGGAAGATAAAAGGTAATAGAACAAAGAACTGGGAGGCAAAAAAATATTTATATAGGGCATTTATACAGGCATGTATATATGTAAATACAATGTAATGACATGAGACTATATCTATGTACATATATTTATGTGTAAAGAATTACAGCAGCAGATGCATGTTGGGGCTTGGTTCAAGTACTTCCTCAATGCAAGAACACTCTGTTCTGCTAACCCTGCACTCTGTGTTGTTCACCTTCTATGCCATGATAGCTAAAGACAAAATGGATGCTAAGCAAAAGTGGTAAAGAAAGCTAATGATTTCCATCTATCAAAAGATATAGCATCTAGGATTTTAAAGACTTGCAAATAAGCAAACAGCTTTCTAGTTGATAGGCAACAAAGCCCACAAGGAAGAAGCACACCAGCCTGAGTGATCATGAGGTGTTGATGGGATCAGGTGTCAGCATCAAAGACGCAAAACAAAACAAAACCAAAATCATATCGATGTGAATGAGGTGGAAGGGCGGGTGGAGGTCCAGAGCTCTGCACTAGTCAATAAGCTCTCCCCTGACAGAAGGGTCCCAAGAAAGTGATAAGCCAATTGGAGTGCAATATAACGCTTACCAAATACACAACTCGCCTCTAGCTCTTTAATGCTTCCTACTCCCCTAATATCATGGCAATTCTACCTTAAAAACCTGGCTGGACCAGAGCATGTACACCGGTACAGATAAGAGCTCACAACCCAGGGAACCCAGGACAGAAAACACCCTTAGGATTAGTAATGAGAGTAGAGATACTTAGGAGGTAAGGCAAGGGGTGGGGAGCAACTGGGGACCAACCACAATGATCAATGTAGGGTCCCCTCTCAGGGTGGATGAAGCCAGGGAAAATAATAATTTATAAATAGTCAGGGAATCATGGGGGAGGGAGGGTGGGAGAGGGAGGAAAATAATTGAAGAGCTAATACGAAGGATTCAAGTAGAAAGAAAATGTTTTTTTAAATGATGGCAACATATGTAAAGATGTGTTGGAAACAATGGATATATGTATGGATTGTGATAAGAGCTGTAAGAGCCACCAAATTAAAAAAAGAAAGAAATGTCCACACTTATGAGAAAATAAGCAGTCCACCATTGTTAATAAAGGATAGCCAACAGAAATTGCCATTAAATCCTGGAAATCTTTCCCGAACAAAGGTATCTACACTATGAAACTATTATTTTTTAATCTGTCTTCTATCGAGATTTATACAAGGAGCCCTGGTTTTGTAGGAGGTGATGAAGGCACTCAGGTGGGTGGCTAATCATAAGGTCTATCATTCCAAACCATCAAGTATGAGGGAGATGGAGGAGGCTGTCTATTCCCTTGAGTAATTAATAGTTTTGGAATTTAACAGGGGCAGTTCTATTCTTTCCTTTATGCTATGGATGAGTTAGAATCCATTCTGTCCTACTGGAGAGAGGAGAGTACTCGGCACTTGTCTGACAGCTGTGTTTCTATCTCCCACATACTTCCTAAAATACTTCTTACTTTAATCTGCTTTGCATCAAAAAAGGCAATTTGGCATTTTTGAGTGATCTAAATTGTGTTTGCTTTAAATGTTCTTTGATGTTTGGGAAAAAAAGAAATCTAAATGGATAGATCCATTATACAGGGTGTATGGAGTATGTTTTCCCAGTGAAATTCTCAGAGGGTAAAATTTCAAAGAATAGAAAGGGATATTGTTGTGATGGGGAAAAATGGCTCTTTTCAAATTTCCTGGCTTTATTCTCATCTTTTCAGTTTTCAATATTCTTAAAATTTTTCATAATGAATTCCCATCATCATCCAATATCCTTTTAGAAAATCTGTTAAGATGAAACCTTTGAGATCCTACAAAACAGATGCCACAATCTGAGCTGATCTCTCTATGTAGGATTTGATTAGCTCAATAGATACTCTAGGTGGCCAAACTTTTGATCGGACTATTTTTCTAATGTACCATATGGAGACTAAGGCAGTACATTAGTCTCACTGTCTATCTTATAGCCATTGACTTATCACAGAGATATTATTAATCATATTAAAAAGAATAAATCGATGTCTGTGTAAATTTGAATTTTAGTAGCAATTTCAACTTAAATATTAGTGGGAGTTTTAGCCTAGCTTCCTTCTCATTATGTAGAAATGTTAAAGTTGAAAAGAATCTTAAAAGTGAATTTGAATTTGTATTATCATTATATATATAAAATTATTAAAGTCTAATGGGTCCCAATGATAAGGCTATGTTATATATTCACATGTTTAGTTAGTTGTAACTATAAATACATCTACCACTAGGCCATCATTCCTTTCATATGTTTATTCCAACATCAGTTAAAGAATTATTTGTTGTTTTTTTTTGTATCGTTCAAGTTAATTATCATTCATGTACCCTAAAATCAAACTCTAACTCTCTAAAATTAAAATTGAGTACTTGAAATCCCTTAGGTAAATTTCCTGTAAAGGAAAATAAACAACTAAGAAAATCTTTTACTTAATCCTCTAGAGATTTACACCCATGATATTTGGTAGTAGGAATCATGATTGCTAAGACCTCCAGTCAATTTGGAAAATGTTACGTTAACTTTAAAATAGTTTGCTATTCAAGTCTTTTTTATTACCAAAGAAAATAACAATTTGTTTGGCTATATTTAGAGAAATTAAAAAATCATTTTGCATATCATTGGATAAATAGGTTGATTTAATTTTTTTTGTATTTTTTTCAGACGTGGGTCATACACTAAGATCATATGTGAAAATAAGAGAAGAAAGCCACATTGCATTTGTTTTTCTATCCAATATTGTGGTGAAATCAAAGCTCTTCTGGTCTGGCACCATTTTTCTGTCAATTTGTCATACTTGGTGGGTTGCGTGTTGCTGCGATGCTGGAAAATACATCACTGATATTTCAAATACTAGTAGGGTCACTGAAAGTGAATAGACTTCAGAAGAGCTTCTCAACTAAGAGCAGACAACAAAGAAGGGCTTGGATCCCCATTGCAGAAGAAGTAGCTCGCCCAAAACCTCATGCACAACATTGAAACCTCAGATACTGAAGTTCTAATGAATGAAGTAAAGCTCTGGAGGAGAAAGTGCCAATGAAGGGCCTCTTGGTTCAAGGGCACACAAATTTGTGACTGAGGAGGAGCTTCTTTCTTGACACAAAGTTAACCAGGGTGTCTCTGAGTGAGGCAAAGCCTGTGAGAATGAGATCTCCAGGGGCTTCTTTTGGTGATGGAACATGACTCAAGGTAAAGTGAAATAACTGTAAAAAATTGCTTCATGACCACAACTTGGAATATATGAAATAGGAACCTAAGAAAATTGGAAGGGGTCAAAAATGAAATGGAAAACATAAAGATCAATATCCTTGGCTTTATTGAGCTATAATGGACTGCTAGTGACCATTTTGAATTAGAAAATCATCAATTTTACTATATTGGGAATAGTACAAACAAGAGGCATTGTGTTGGATTCCTTGTCAAAAAGAACACAGCAAAATCAATCATGCAGTACAATGTTGTCTATGATAAGATTGTAAATATCTACATTCAAGAAAATCCAATCAATACAACTATTTTCAATTTTATGCACCACCCACAAAAGCTAGTGGTGAAGAAATTGAAGCATTCTACCAACATCTTCAGTCTGAAATTGATCAAACATACACTCAATATTCTATAATTATTGGTGATTGGAATGCTAGAGTTGGAAACAAAGAGGAAGGAACAGTACTTGGAAAATATGGACTTGGCAATAGAAACAAAGCTGCAGATCACATGATAGAATTCTGCAAAACTAATGAGTTGGAGTTGCTCACAGCAAATACCTTTTTCTCAACAATACAAAAAGAGGCCATCACATGGACTCATATATGGAAATATATGGAAATCAAATTGACTATATCTGTGGGAAGAGATGATGGAGAAGTTCAATAGCACTACCTAAAACCAGGCTAGGGGTTGACTGTGGATCAGACCAACAATTGCTAAATATTGATTCAGGTGGAAGCTGAAGAGAATTAAAACAAGTCCACAAGACCCAAATTATGACTTTGAGTCTATCCTGAATTTTGAGAATATCTCAATAACAAATGTGATGCACTGAACATTAATGATATATCTGATGAGTTGTGGATAGACTGTGGTGAGTTGTGAATTTCATGTCAACAAAAGGTAATGTAATGCATCATATTAATTATAACATAAAATTATGTCTCCAGAGCATTTCATAGTGTCTAATACTTAGTACTCATGGAAGAAAAATCAGAACATAGCTATGATTTGATAGAATTTTTTAAACCTGATCCTGGACATTTTTTAAAACTGTAGGATTAACATGAAAATATTTGTGGAGCTTCTATAACAACAAATATAAACATCAAATAATCACAGGACAAGATGTTCAATATCATTAGTCATTCTCAAAAAGCAAATTAAAATCACAATGTAAGACCACTACCCAAATGTTGGAATGACTAACTTTAAGGACTGACCAAACCAAATATTCACAAATACATGGAAAATTTGAAATTCTATAATACATATGCTGGGAATAAAGAATGGTGCATCCATTTTGTAAGAGGGCTGTCAGGTTCTTTTCATTTGATTTTATAGTTAAGCATATATCCTTAATATGATACATACATCTCTTTGAACATTTTATGATTCATTTTCATAGATATAAATAGGGAATATAAAATAGCACATAACATCAGAAAACACACTAGCAGTTATCTAGAGATCAGATGAAGGGTTCAGGCAAAGGAAGAGAGGTTGAAGAGATGAACGGAAACTTCTGAGGATGAAGACTATGCTCATTCTCTTGATTGTGGTGATGTCTGAGGGATGCATGCATATTTCAAAATGTATCAAACTGAGCACTTTAAATATGTATGGTCCTTGTTGATCAATTATACAAGAAGCCATCAAAATAACAAATAATTCTGACTTTCCTTGAAGCAGCTTCATAATGAAATTATCCCAAATGTTTAGAATATAGTGCATCCATAATTCAGTGAGATGATAAAATGATCTTTGGAGGAAAGGGATAACACTAATAAGTGAGACAATTTTGAATGAGAATAAGATTTTGTATGTGAGATAATTATCTAAAGATAGCTTAAAGACTTTGAAAGAATGAAATTTTTTGGAATTTAATAAACTTAAGTATGTGTGTGCATTTGCCCTTGAAAAAAGACTGTGGCTCATAATCTCTTTTTTTAAAAGAAAATTTATTTAACAAATGTGTACCACAACATTTACAGACTTATTAGTTTGTTAACATTTTGCCTAAATTATTACACTGGAGTTATTTTCCACTTGCGGTCTATGTTATAAAAATATGACTGCATCTTATCTTCCTCTTAAGTATTATAGCATGCCTTAATTTCCTTCAGAAAACCAGAGATGCTGCATTTTCCAATGAGATAAATTAAACTATAAAGCTGTTTCTAGGAATGTTCAGAATCCATGAAAAAATGCCTAAACTTGCACCCTTCATCTTAATGGAAGTGCATTAAACATAAACTCTGACACACATTATAACAGTCAGATTGCACTTACATTGTATAATGACTACACAAAAGGCCAATAATCACTTTGTTCAAAAGAGATAATGCAGCATAATATAAGTAGTAGTTTAGGCAATTATCCAGTAGTACAGTTAATCATCATCTTCAGATCATAGCCTTTTGTTTCTAAGGAACACAAATGTCAGATTATAATTAAAGGCACTCATACTGTTCTGGACAGACTGAGCATCCTGAGCTGAAATGTTGCAACCCAGTTAAACAACACAATGCAGACAAGTTTAGACATAGCTTTTTGACTGCATCTGCCTAGTTGACAAATTGGTTCTATAAGGGTGAAACCTCACCAAAGAAAATTATTTATTGAAGAGAATATTTTTTAAAACCTATACCTGTTCATAAATTGAACATTTTCCAAACATTTGTTATCTTTGTAAACTATAGGTCTAGGTATAATATTTTTCTATTGTATAAGAAATGAATACTGTATAATATTTTAGTTATAATTTAATCTTAAATCTGTAATATAATATTGATATATTTTATGTTGTTAATGTTAGAAACCTTCAAGCCAGTTCTTAATCATCATAGCCATGTTTAAAATGGAACTATACACTGTCTCATCCTGCATTATCCCACAACAATTGCCATATTGGGGCCATTGTTAAGCAGCTGTGTATTTTGTTGAGGGTATTTTTCTTTTTTGGCTGGTCTTTGTGTTCGTTGGGGTTGACTAGAGGAACAAATTCATAGATACTTGCGTAGAAGAAAGAGCTTTATATAAAAGAAAAATTGTATATTGAGAAAAATCCCATTTAAATCCAGATCAGGTCCATGAGTCAGATATCACAGGTCAGTGGGTGCAAAGTCTTGTGTAGCACCCGGTGCTGGCAGGGGTCTTCCCATGGCTCCTCGGTTCCATCAGCAGTATCCAGTGGTGGTGGAAGCATCTCAGCACTGGCAGGAGTCTCCACAAATCTTCTCCAGCCCCAGAAGTTTGGTTCCATGAGGGAAAGCCCATGTGGTTTCTCCTCTGACTTCTCCAGTCTCCAGGAAACAAGATCAATGAGCATGCTATCATCTCATCTAGTCAGTAGTTCATCTCTAAGGAACTGAGTTGCTGGTCTCTCACCTCCAATTGGGAAATACTATGAGACTTCCCAGAATTCTCAGGAGAAAGCCATGTCCACACAGAGATCTCATTGGCTATCTCCAGATTGACAGGCTAGACTCCACCCCTTATGCTCCCAATCATGAAGTTGACATAAAGTACATGAATGCCACAAATGACATCTCAGAATTGTCAGTTAACACATCCCCTTAATGTTGGAAGTACCAAAGAAAGAAACTTTTGTCTCAAACATCCAATAATTTCACATATTAATTTTTAGTATGAGTACTGATTGTCCAAGCTAAGTCAATGGTTCATGTATAAGAGACTTGTGAGCCTTCGTGGATCCCAGCAATAGTGACAGGATTAGAAGAGCTTTGCATGTACATAATTTTATTTTCTCTATCACTTTCTAGTTTTTAAAGAATATCAGATCTGTGGTTTTGTGGTTTTTTTCTTTTTCATTAAAGAGAAAAATCATCGTAGGCCTTCTTTCCCTTGACCTTTTCTATTTTAGTGTTTATATAACTGATCACATAGGATATCAGATATGATCTGCTGTGTGATAGAACATAATCCTGAAATATTTTCAGATTTTATGCCCAGGACAGATTCCTCTTTCGCAGAATTTACTTGGAAACTCATAAACTCATCCTGAGCTTTTGGTGAAAACAGAGACCTGGCTTTTTTTTACCATGTGTTCTTGGATCTGAGATAGAGCTTTTTCAGTACTCTATTACATTTTGAAGAAAAATTCACACATCTAAATAGAATTGCCTTTATTCCTTGTGGTCATGGAATACTTGGGGAAAAGCAATGTGATATCAAACAGTTGTTATAAAGTGTCCATGACTCCGCCCTCTCCACCATTCTCAAAAATGGAATAGTTGTTTTGTCAATGGTTTTGTGCATCCTCAGTCTTGCTGTGTGTGTCTGTATTTTTTCAATTGCAATGTAGATGCTCTTTGGGTTTTGCACAGTTAAGTACTCTTTGGGTCTAGTTTCTATCACTTATGAAAACAGTCACAGGTTCAATAATAGAGTAATATATGGTAACTATAGTTGTAAGTTGCTTACATGTAATTTTTAGATTATATAAACACTGGAAACCATTTTGTAAAATATTTCGACATTTAAGCATGACATTATTAATAACTGAGTGGAAGCCTTTTAATTTTTTCATCATTTTGCTCGAATTACTATGCTATTTTCATTAAACATGTTACTTACTGATCTTGAGTCACAAATACTGGTTACTGCAATAATAACTAAAACATAAGAAGTTTTGACAAAATTAGTGGCTATTAAAAAAAAGTTTTAAATTTTCTTCATACCTAGCAACACTTTCTAATTGCCCTGTATTTTTGAGATCATTTATCAAGATAATGTATTGGAAATCCGCCCCCCCCCCCCAAAAAAAAAACTGTTCCCATAATCTTTGAGCTGAAATTTTTACCTAGAACTTGTCTGGTTAACTTCATCACAGAGCTCCTTAAATACCACTGTCTTGACTCGAATAATTTAAAGTAACTTTAGGAGACCAAGACATATGTATTCCTGAGAGAATTTGTCTGTGGTCATTCATAGATTGCATATAATCAAATAGGCATTGTTAAGAATGAACCTGTGTTTGTGTGAACTAGAAACTTGGGAGCAACATTTCTGGACTTATTCTTATAATACTTTTGATAAGCAAAACAAAAGCTACCTTAATTACTTGTTTTTCTTACCATTAAGTGTTTTTTTATGGACCATTTGAACTCAGAATTCAAAGTGATACTTAGAAATGGAAAAGTTGAAATTGTAATGTATTTGTCACTTTACATTTTAAATATGTAGTTTTTCCACTTAAGTCAATATCTTCATCTACACTATAAAAATAGCTGACCATTCTAAAATTTTAATTTCAAATTTAAAGCAGATCTGTTAATAAGATATCAATTATTCTACATATATTTGGAATGAATTAAATTTTATAGGGAACATAAATTTGAATAGAATTTTATGAAAGTCTTTATTTTATGAGATCCACATGTGTTGACTTATTAATGAATAGTCGAGGGGTTATTTGAGACTGTTCTACGTTAATCTTAATTATAGTGAAAAAGGATAGATAACTTTTAAGAAAAAAACTGACAGTTTTTAATGAGAAGAAATAGTATATTAAAACGAGCTGTTTAGAAAATAGCTATGATCCTTCACTCATTCAGACATTTTGTCTGAAAGTTGAAAGGAGAACCAAAGCAAGCCACTCTCCCTGTCAGTGAGTTGATTCTAAAAAGGTAACAGTAGAACTACCGCTAAGAGTTTTCCGGGCTTTATATATTTGCAAGTGAGAAGTTCTCATCTTTGCTCTGGTGGTTTTGAATCTCTGATCATGTGGTGAAAGCCCTATGTGTAACTGACTCCACAAGCAGAAGGTCCTGAAATAAGAGAAGAGAAGACGCGGACATAGATAGTGTGGTGGATGAATCCATTGGAGGAGCAACTGAAGTAGCAGGTGGAATCACGCTTAGAATTGGTAATAGTGACACATATCAAGGATTTGTGAACTTTTTCCTGAACTCATAAAAAAAGAATTGGAGAGGTAGTAGAACTTCAATAATGTCCATGAGCCCTGCTACCTGTTGCTAGCCTTAGGGATCATCTACCTGAAACAGCATATGTTTCAAAAACACGCACACACATAGAGCAAGATTTTGCTGAATTTATCATAGATGAAAGAAATTATCATGTTTAATATGAAGAGAAAAGACCAAAGAGAAGGCATGTCAACATTTTCTATCATATTTAGAGAGAGGCTTGAGTAGTTTAATGGCTCTAGGATGTGGACAAGGGATTTATGAATAGTGGTCTTTTGATGAACGTTTATGACTTAATACCACAACATCTAAGTAGTTACTATCCCAAGAGTCTGACTGAATTTATTTTCACATAAGCATAACAAATTAATAAGTAGGAAATTTTGATGGACACTGCTTTACTCTTAAAGCCTCTCCCACTTTTGAAATGTTAAGAATTTGAAAAGTCAGGTAACAGTGTTATTGCTGTTCTTCATTGACTCGGATTCATGGTGATCCCATATATCAGAGTAGGAATGCTTCCCTGAGCCTTCAAATCTGTGACATTCCTTAAATAGATCTCTAAGCCTGGGTCTAATGATCATTAAAGTGAATTCCAATTTCTAATATTTTGGGAGCTGAATACTTGCTACCTAGGTAGCCACAGGATAATAATACATGGTTTTAGATATGTAAGCATTTTGCTTACCTTTCATAAACATTTACTGGATGACTAAATGTATTTTACTTTGTGCCAGATAATTGGGAATGAAAATGAAGACTTATGGAGTCTGTTTATATGGAGATTATAATAAAAATGTAAAGACAACTGTTTAAATAAATTTTCATCATTGTGGTTAAGCGTCATCTCATCTGCTGTGACCCATAGCAAGTCTACAAACAGCAGAACGAAACACTGCAAGGTCCTGCAGTAAGCCCTCACCCTCACAGCCGCAAGCCTGCCTCGTTCTTCTGTCTAATCCCCTTGGTGTAGCCATTGTGCCAATCCAACTCACCGAGGGACTTTCTCTTTATCACACCCCCCCCCCACTTTATCAAACATACAATGGCCTTTTCTAGCAGCAGAGCCCCCCTGACAATATGTCCAAAATATGTAAGAAATCTTGCCATCCTTGCAGCTAAAGAACACTCTGACCTTCCTTCTTCCAAGACAGAATCAGTCTGTCCATTTATTAGTCCACAGCACTTTCAATGTTCTTTCTCAAAAACCACAATTCAACTGTATCAACTCTTCTACAGTCTTACTTATTCAATGTTCAACTTTCACGTGAATTTGTTGCAAAGGTGAATACCATGATTTTGGTCAGGTGTATTTTAATCCTCCAAATAACATCCTTGCAGATATTTGCTGTTCAATACTTTTAAAAAAATCATCTGCAACAGATTTACCGAATGGGACACATCTTTTAATTTTATGACTGATTCCTCCATGAGTATTGATTGTGGATACAAGTAAGACCAAACTGTTGACCAAACCTTTGTCAAACTTTTCCTCAGTTGTGATGATGTTAACTATTGGTTCAGTTGTGAGGATTTTTGTCTTCCTTACATTCAGTTGTAATTCATACTGAAGGTTACTATACCTGATAGTCTTCAGCAAGTGCTTCAAGTCCTTGTCGCTTTCAGCAAGCAAGGTTGTGTCATCTGTGTATCACAGTTTGTTAATAAGCTTTACTCCAATCCTGAAGTCATATTTTTTCATATAATTTAGCTTCTCTGGTGATTTGTTCTACATGTAGCCTGAACAAATATAGTGAGAGGATACCACCCCAATTCACAGTTTTCTCAATTTTAAACTAGGCAGTCTTCCCTTGTTCTCTTCTCACAACTCTCTCTGGAACCATGCATGTGTTCTGAAGAGACAACATGAAATATTCTGGAATTCTCATTATTTTTAAGATTATCCACAGTTTTTATAGCTCACACAGTCTAATATCTTTGCATAGTCAATGAAAGACAAGTGAACATTGACGACTCAGACATAGGAACAATTGTGAGGTTTGAACAAGACCAAGCAGTGTTTCGTTTGATTGTGCAAAATGTCACTGTGAGCGCAAGAAGACTGGATAGCACATAACAACAGCATAATAGTAACACTAATACTAGAAAAAATAGTCACTTTTTCCTTGGAGTTCAAAGTGGGAATATTTGTATTGAAGTTATCAAGCAATGATTTATATTACCTTCACATAGTGGAAATATAGGCATGTACAAGTAAGCAAGATTTATTAATGTTTAGAGATAAGGACATATGATATGGCCAGTTAACTACATTATAGACTCTGGGGATATGATAAAATATGACCCATAGAAAAAGTTATTATTGATTTCACTAATGTTTTAAAAAGTTTATCACATGATTAAAATGAAATCATAACTCATATGTATTGATGTTTACCATAAATCTGGCAAAATTGTGCATTTTACATATGATCATTTAGTAATTACATTAAGAAATAAGTAAGCAGAATGCTATAATATATTGCATTGCAATCATAGGATGGGGATGTAGAACTTAACTTCTAGATGGAAGTGCGCTTGCCGCCCAGAAAATATTGCTGATACAAATTAAAAGTTTTTTTAAATAACAATATAAGCATTTTAAAACTCTCAGAAAATTTCTAAGCATACACAGAAATTAAAGAAATATTTATTAAAGAAAATATAAGCTTTGAGCAGTGTAGTGTGACTGGATTTGTCATGCAATTAAGTAATATATATATATATATATATATCAATGAGATAAGAATTATAATACATGTGTATGAAATAATTTTATTTTATTTCATGCAAATATTGATATTTTCTTCATGAAATATGTCAGTGACTCAGCCCATTTGAAGTGACTCAATCCATTTGAAGTCCCTTTAGCAGATTCTAGCTGGCGGTCCCTCCAGAGTCAGGCAGCGAGCAACCACATGGCTGAAACAGGAAGGCAAGGAAGGAAGATGGAAGATCATGGGGCGGTGTGTGTGTGTGTGTGTGTGTGTGTAGAATCACATGGCTCTGAGGTAAGTAAGAACATGACGGGGCACTGTTAGCTGTCATGATTGTCAGACCACATGGCCCACCAGATTCAGAAGGCAGATGAGTGATCCATGCTAGCAGGAAGGAAAAAGACTACAGAAAGAGTTCTCCACATCATCTCATATAATTAGGCTACTCCATTAAGGAAGCATTATTAGACTATGTCTTGATGGAGATATGAGAGTGGGGTACCTTTCCAGTGGGGGATTCAAGTTTGTTCTTATGATATGACCCACTTGGATGCTCACCCTCATGAAAAACTCACTGAAGAGCAGGCCATTAGAGCAAAGTGTGATGGAGATACTGGAGGATGTCTGGTTGTCAGAAGGAATAATGTGTAGGGCTCTGACGCTTGTCTCAAACAAACAGATAGCTAAGGGTGGCATTGATTAAGTTTATATGGAAGAAACAAATCAGCCCATGTGGGAAAAACTGTACGTAATAGAATCCAAGTGCTATGGAGGAAATGGTATCAGGGCTTCAATTTTTAACACCTGGTTTACAGAAGGCCATGAATAAATAACATTGGAAGCCCACAATCCATTTGCAGGATCCACACATATGCATGACCCCTCTGTGAATACCCTCTCACCAGAGTCCAGCACTATGAATACCCTTGTTATCAGGCAGAGAGCATTTTAAAGTCAACTATGGCAGATTGAGTTAGGTTAGAATTTAGTAGTTTGTCACTCGATTTCCCTTTCACCCATTTTAAAATTATTTCAGTTAGAATAAAAAGTGAAGGGAAACTATTTGTGGTTTATGCTTCTGGCGAATTCCCTGTGGCCATCGACTAAGCACGTGAATGACCTCACTATCATGTAGAGTACATGGGAAGTAGATCTTCACCAATGCAGGTAACATTTACCACCTTATCATGTTCTTCCTTATGATCCATTTGAAAATTGTTCTAGAATTTAGATTTTCTACTTTCTTTTCCTTCGAGGCTTTTTTTCTGTTTTACTTTGCTATCTTTTTTATTTTTCAAAGTTTTGGTATAGTTTTCTGTATATGAAATCCAGGATAGGTTACTCTATAGGGACAGTAGCTGGATTAAAGTTTTTTTAGTCGTATGGCAGGGGAGGTTGGGGGAACAGAGAAAGCTGAAATA
This sequence comes from Nesogale talazaci, assembly GCA_004026705.1. Classification (NCBI taxonomy): domain Eukaryota; kingdom Metazoa; phylum Chordata; class Mammalia; order Afrosoricida; family Tenrecidae; genus Nesogale; species Nesogale talazaci. The sequence goes on along the minus strand of PVJH01002242.1, from coordinate 115,308 downwards.
AATGGGAACCAGAAAAGAGAAAATGTTCTAACAGTGTGGTGATGATTGTACAACTCTTTTTAAAATGGTTGCTTTATTGAATTGTATAGTGTGCAATCTATATGCCAACGAATGTGTTAAAAATTACTATCACAAGTACAAATTACCCCTTTTCTTCCCAAGATGTGACTCGACACCATGTATCTTCCCCCCTTCATCATTAAAGAGTTTATTACGAAAGTTAACAAGTTATAATGCAAGAAAGAAATGTTCAGTTATTTTTATTTGTCAAGATATATTACAAAGTTCCTTCACATCTGATAATCAATGCCAAAGGGGCATAACACTCTCATGCAAAATTAAATTCAAAGGCATTCAGTAAATCTGGCCTCCTAATTAAATACCTAGAGGCACCTGCCACTCCCCACCTCCTCTCCAGAAAACCGCAGCTCAAAGGCACTCAGCTCCACTTCTTTGGGCTAGCAGACCCAACTTCTTGTTTAAGTGTAAGAAACACCCTGCTCTAAAAGCCAGCCTTTTGAACAAAAGCACTCAACCTTACTTGCTTTGTTGGGTGGGGAGTAGACACCCCCCCCTCGCCCCCTGCCATCCCATACTCTGATGTCTGGTTTTGCGGCTGCTCCTCTGATAATTGTCTTCTGGATCCAGAAGATTCACCAGGCAGGCATCTCAGGTTAAGAGGATGGATTTCACTCTTGTCTCTAGCTAGATAATGAGGCTTTGGCGCCATGAATCTCATTAATCACTGTGAATCACTATATTTAACTCTTAAACAAACAGCACAGATCTTGTATGGGTTAAATCATTCACCTTAGTTTCTAAGAAGATAGTGGAACGAATCTGTCGTTAGACATTAGATGACTAGCTCATAACTTGGAATTTCAAGACCAGACTCTTCTCAGAATACAGACGTTGAGATCAGCTTCCAAAACATGGCCCAAATCTTGAAAATTCTATGAAACACAGACAAGAACTCCAAGAGTTTCACTGACTTGATGGTGACTAATAACCAGCTTATTAGAGCACTAGAAATTATCCGAAAACAGTTAAGTTATAGTCAAGTAGACATAATCAAGTAAATCTGACCATTTGGGCATACATTTTTCATTTAGAATATGATTCTAACATTTTAAAATCACAAATTTATTAGAAATAGGCTCATTTAAAAAATAGCTTTAAAGTTGTCAATGTTTTAGGCCTTAAACAAGATACTGGATATTTTTTAATGCCCTCTCTTTCTTTCAAGAAATTGAATAAATATAAGTATTTTTGTGAATTTTATAACTTTCCTCATCGCTGTTGATAGTATACAAAGCAAAACACTAATACAAGATTTTCTACATGTACAGTTCAGTGATAATTGACACTGATTATATTCTTCACATTACAGCTATTCTTATCCTGTATTCTATATGCTTCCTTCTTCATTGACATAAACTCACCACCTCTAAATCTTTTGGAATACTCTTGTCAATTTGATTCCACGTGGAAAGTTCTTAAAAGAGTACAGTTCTCAAGACAGATCTTTTTTACTGTCTGTCAGTTTTAAGATGACCCCAGATGATGTTTTGATGTAAGGTAAATTGGTCAAAGCAATACTTCAGGGACCCAAACCAACCTTTCCTTGTTCTAGGGTGTCTAGAACTTGTGAGAATTTTCAGTCTTGTTTTTATTTTTCCCCCTTTCAATGCGGTTCTTCCTATGGAACTTTTGATGAGAATATTTAATTAGGGTACATCCAGCTCTTCTGGTCTTGTGACACAGGAGACAATTGTTAGACCGAGGCAATTAATAAACAGAAACAAACATACAGAAAAAGATCAAATTGCTTGTAATTTTGTTTTTTGTATATTCAGAAAAATAATTTATATAATTGGTGAAACCAAATTATATGTATAATTATCAGGTAAAGCATACATTTTAGTTTAGTAGAACATATTGAGTGATTTTGGTAGGGAGCCCTGACAGATTTAAAGTTCACTTACAATTATTCTGTAACTTCTATGAACATATGATATAATTAATATACTGTATCTTAGTAATAAGAATTAACTAAGCTAAATATTTTAAATGCATATGGATAACATTTAAGTATAAAATATATCATATATAGACAGTCAAAAATAATATTTAAATTTTATTTTTCTTTTAGTATATTTTCTCACATAAACTTTGCAATTTTGGGAGTTGTCTTCAGAAGTCTACATTAAAGAGAGGTATGAATAGTTTTGAAAGTCATCAAAAACATAAAAATATTCTCAGTAGAATAATTTACTTCAAAGCCTAAGCACATTAACTTGACCTTGCATAAATGAGAATGATATTCTTACATATTTTCTACTATTCACAGTTTATTCGTTCTATGACATAATTATGTTTCACACTTTTTTTCACTTCAGAGAAAAGATTTTACTTCTTAAGCTATTAATAATTCTATTCACCCTTATTTAAATGTTAAAAAATTTAAATCTGAAATCTAACTTTCCAGAAACACCAAACAATTTAAGCGTTGAGCATATTATATTTAAAAACACATCATCTTGCATATGGATTCACTTTATTCCCTCCTGCATAGATGCAGAATACAGGACCTATAAATTGTTAGCTAAATGGTAATTTATAATATGTTAACTATGTGGTAATTTAATTTTCTTAGAAGAACTCTTTTGCAGAGTAATATTTCATAGTCTTCAATATACCCAAGTACATGACTTACATTTAATCATTTTACTTTAAATATTTAAAATATTAAATCATTCTGAAACTCAAATTATTCTTCAGTTTTTATACCATTATTATATCTCTATAATAAACCACTATATTTTTTTCATAATTATTGTCAGGAATGAGGAAGCTAGAAATGGTGTGCTTAGAACAATACTATTAGATCTGCCTTAATAGATAGGAAAGCCTAAAATTCGATGTATAGAAACCGTTCCTAAGAATCTTATTTTAATGGATCTGCACATATACCCTTTATCCACCTCCACTCAAGCAGTATAAAATGTAGCTTTTTGTCATTTCTGTCTTTGAAGTGTGTTCCTGTAAATTCACAGTCCATATTTATGTATAAATACATAAATGTTTGTAAATTCTACTTTTATAGCTATTTTTACTGAATCTATATGCAGGTGTTTGTATCGTTAAGCTATCTGTGTGTATCTATAGCTATGCATACATGTATATTTATAGATTTAGGTACTCTAGGGACTCTATTTTCGAATGGTTGCATAAGCCATTCAGAAAATACAGACCCGCGGTGTGTGTTGACATAAAAAGACACATGCGCTTTCCTTCCTTTATGTGGAAGGTTGTAGTAAAGTTGACAACCTGACGGAGAATTCAGTGTTTCTAAAATGTGGTGAAAATAACAAGGGGGTGGTAAGATATATTAGATCCAAGGGTAAAAATAATCAGGAAAAGGCAGTAAAGGCGGCTAAAGTGAAGCGTGTTCTTTTTTGTGGCTACATATCAGCAATTAATTTGATTCGCTGCCTACGAAGCATTTTATAATTAATTTCTCAGCATTTGCCACATACAAGCCATCACTTTAAAGTGCTATGTCATTAACAAAATCCCATTTTTTTCCCACAAAGAATAGGCATACTGATCTACATTTTTCCATGCTGCCAAGGCAGAATGGACTCGAGGGATATTATCTTATTCAGAAAGAACCTTTCAAGGTTGAATAAAAGAAATGGTGCAGGGTCCCTGGGAGAGGGAAGTGATCATCATTTTCACCTTCAACTCCTCTTTGATGTGGCAGAGTCAATTTTTAATCAGCAGCCATCAGACTGGGCTTCATTTCGCCTTACACAGTCCTATTACTCTGCCACTTTCTGCAAGGAGGCGATAAGGACAATGCTTTCTTCCCCTCCCTCTCTCTTCATAGAGCCCTGCATATGATGAGTCCCCTTTGGAGAGGTTTGATAAAAAATAAAATAAAATAGATTCATAAAAAATAAATAAAATTAAATTTCAAAAGGGTGAGTATGTAAGGATAAAGGTCACCTCTCTGTCAGAATGAACTCTTCAAGACAACAAACTTTTGATTTCCTTGTGTTTGATTTTAGAAACGCCCCATTGTCTTTGGGGCATCCACTGTCATAAAGTGAAAGGGAGTGGACCGGATGGGCATTCCATGCAGTAACTTTGGATGCAAATGGCATATGTAGACTTATTGGCCTTCCATGGCTAGCCAGTCGAGTGGCTGTAATGATAATGAACATTGCAGATATAAGTGACCTGTAAGAAAAACAGCTAAAATCTGCTCATTTTGTGTACAGTACATTTAAAAGAAAGCATTTATCATCACAGTGTGCTTATGCCACACACACACACACACACACACATCTAAGAGGGAAATATATCTATGCTGTCTGCTCAATTGAAAAAACATGAGACGAGGTAAGGGAACCTCCTTTTTTTTTGGTGAAGTAACCCTAACTGATTTTTTAAACTATGCACTCATGCAGCAAAGCCTCAATAATCTCTCGGTGTCGGTGATTGTCATCAGCTGTCTTAATTGCCGCTGAAATGGATCAGAGTTCTGGGAATTACCCGGTAAAATGAAGTTACTACTCCGCAGCCTTCATACCTTTGATATAATCTCATTAAAAGACCAGGCCTCGAGGTGAGGGAATATGTAGGGATACTAAATGCATGTTAAGCAGAAGCACCCAAACTGATGACCTAGTTATTACAGAGCAGTACAGTCAAAGATGAATTTTCATTTGGAAGCCCAGCAGTTTCTTTCTTGGCAAATACTATAATTATTAACATATTTTTGGAATGAATCTGCTTGTTACCCTTTAAAAAGATAATAATATTGAACCAACCAAAATACTGGAATGACATTTTTTGGAATAAAGTAAACTCTTATTTTCCAGCAGACCACACAAGTGAAAAAACACACGTAGTTTCATTAACTATAATTACTGAAAGGAGATGAGGAGAGACATGTGCCAAATCCCTTTTTGTGTGTGTGTTCTCAAAATGTAGCTTGGTTGAAAAAAACATCAACCTCTAGAGGAAACACACTCATCACCAAGTCAAATAAAGGGGGGAAGGAGACGAGGGGAGAGTCATGCTGAGTCCACCACATGAAATAATTAGATTTTTATAGAATTGGATTTCCTGCTATAAATTGAAAAGTATAGTTCTGCAAAAGCAAAAAGTATAGCATAAAAACTGCTCTGTGCTATTACAGCCAGTGTGTGCTTTAACAAACATTTCTCTCTTTGGTAATGAATACTGTGGCTGAGAAAAATAGTGTCAGAATTATCTTTCAGTTTAAAAAATACTGTCTATGCATTATTTACCAAAATTCATAATTCCAGTGGTGATGATAACTCAGATATCCAAATGAATTTGGATGCCATGAATTCTGTTGAGAAACTTTATCTTTTTTACTCTATATGTAAAGTTGTAAAATGACATCACAATGATGTCATTCACCGACATTTCCGCCTTACATTGAAACAGCACTTGGAATAATATATGACAGGATTCTGTAACAATTCAAATATTTTTCAAATATCTATAGACTGGTAGAAAATAAGTTCAAAATATTCATCCTGGAATCTACAGAGTAATATGCTCCAATGTAATACTGGTCATGAATTGAGGAAACCATCATTCATTATTTAACAACTCAATAAAAAGAGTGGCACTACCAGGAGGGTGGAGGGAAGGTGGGATAGCATGGGCGAACCGATGATAAGGATCTACATATAACCGCCTCCTTAGGGTACAAGCAACAAGGAAATGGGTAAAAGGAGACATTGGACAGTGTAAGATATGACAAAGTAATAATAATTTATCAATTATCAAGGATTCACTAGGGAAGGAGGAGTGGGGAGGGAGGGGGAAAATGAGGAGCCAGTGCCAAAGGCTTAGATAGAAAGCAAATGTTAGGAGAATGATGAGGGCAGCGGGTGTACAGATGTGCTTGACACACAATGAACTTATGTGTGGATTGTGATGAGTTCTATGAGCACCCAATAAAATGATTAAAAAATAATAATTACTAAAAAGGAAATTGATTTACTTCACATCAGTACCTGAGATAATAATAATTAGTATGGCTTTGCCACTCATTTATAGTCTTAGCACATTCAGCATTATTGAAAAAGTAACAGTATTGCTTTCTTGGGCATGAGTTACTGAATGTTTTAGACCAGGGAAGATTTTATTAAGAGAAAAATGCAAATAAAAATTTACCAATGATCTATGGTAAAAGAGATGAAGGGGAGATTAGGGAATACTATAGTAAGGAGAATCAATCAAGACACATATTTCAAGTCAATATTTTAATACACATACCTACACATTTTGGGAGTTCAAATAGAACTTTATTTCAAAGTACTTATCCTCCTTTCCATGAATGTTTAACTCACATAGCTCCTGAATTCTAAGTTACCTTTTATACCGCTTGGTCCCTGTCAGCTCCATATCCATTGTTTATGTCCATAGTGAATATCATTCCCAAAGTTGTGTGCTCTTTCCCTCCTTTCCCCCACTTTATCTCAGTGCTTTCTTGGCCCATCTACTCCCCGTTCACCACGTCATCTCACTCTGTTACCAGGAGGGTGCCTTTCCTTCCAAATCCATCCATTGTATAGACATATCTGTACATAGAGAGTTGGAGAACAATGAAGAAATACTGAGAGTCCTTGGTTTTACCGACCCTTCGAGTATCTTTAATTTTCCCCTTTAGGGTTCTTTCTTTTTTTGGGGGGGGGGCATCACTGCTCTCCGGTGGTGGGAGTAGGAGGCCCAGCCCCGCTGCTGGAATTGAACCTCCATCCCAGTGGGCTGCAGTCTTGCGCACAACCACTACACCACCGGGGCTCAGCCCCTAGGGTTATTTCTTTGATTTACAATGTCAAGAATTTGTGTAGTCTCTGGTCCACCGGATTGAGTGCAATAAGATAAGACACTATCCCCCTCCCTGCACCTGGTTCATTGATATGCTAGAGTTAACCTTTGCAGCCACCATGTCAATCCATCTCCTTAAGGTTTCTCTTTTTATCTCTTCTTTATTTCTTTCTTCCTTTTCCTTTATTTGCTGATCCTCTAATTTACTGATCAAGATACCCTTCTCTAGGGACTGTTGTTTTTGATAAAGTTTCTGAAATATATGAGGTGAAGTTTCACTACCCTCTTGGTTGTATTCCCAAGATGACTTTGTCCTCTTCAGACATTCCTTGATATGGTTGAATAATATTTTCTGTGGCACTCAGGTGCTTATGTTAATTTCATGATTGAAATGTAGGGGTGGAGTCTAGCTTGTTCATCTGGAGATAGCTATTGAGTAGCCAATGAGGCCTCTGTGTGGGCATGGCTTTCTCCTGATATGTCTGAGAAATCTCGTGATATTTCCCTCGTGAAGATGAGAAGCTATCATCCCCAGTTGTTGGGAGTTAGTTCTCAGAGACGATGAATCATGGACAAGATGGCAGCATCTGGGAAGCTCGAGGAGCTGGCGGAGGAACCACATGGCTTTGACCTGAAGGAGTCAGACCTCTGAAGCTGGGGCAGCCACATGGAGACGTCTGCCAGCGATGAATTGCTTCTGCTGTTGATGGACCCTGAGCCCTGGAAGCCAGGAGCCATGTGGAGACCTCTGCCAGTGCCAGGATTCTGCACCCACTGAGCTGTGACTTCTTGAGTCAGAAGGAGACTTCATAGACTGATGTCAGACATATGGGTTAATATTAGACTTAAGACTTTGAACTGGACTAGGCCCAATGTCCTGTTCCTCTTGTATATAAACTTTTTCCTTACATCTATGTGCGTGTCTATGAAATTTGTTCTTCTAGCCTACCCAGATGAACACGTTTTCTAACCACATAGTTTAAATGAATTAATTCTTTAGTCGATCTTATTCATTATCCAGCTTTCCCATATATGCAAAGTGGTGAAAATAATGTGGTTTGGGCCAGGTGCATCTTAGTCCTTAAAGTGACATCTTTATTTTTTAAAACTTTAAAGTTGTCATTTGCAACAGATTTGCACTGTAATATTAATTATTATATTTATCAACTACTGCTTTCAAGGACAATGACCATAGATGCAAGTAAAATGAAATCCTGACCACATCAATAATTTTTCTTCTGTCTAACATGAGATTGTTGATTAGATATGATTGCAAAAATTTTTGTTTTCTTTGTGATGAGGTGTAATCCATACTGAAGATTGTAGTCTTTGATATTCATCAGGAAATGCTCCAAGTCCTTTTCAGTTTACAAACATAAGGTTGTGTCTTATGCAGAGTTCAGATTTTTAAATGAGTCTTCATTCAATCCTGATGTAACATTCTTGTTCATATTGTCTAGTTTCTCAGATTATTGGTTCAGTATATACATTGAATAAGTATCATAATAGGATATGACCTAGACACAGCATTTCTGAATAATAAACTATATATACTCCCCTTCTTCTACAAAGGAATTATTTTTGGTTCTTGTGTAGGTTCCTTGAGAAAATTGCTAAGTATTCTGAAATTCCTGTTATTTCGATTTTGCATATAGTTTATTATGATTCAGGCTGTTGAATGTCTATATGTAGTTAAGAAAATTCTGGTGAATATCATGCTTATGTTCCTGTATTCTCCATTTTTCGTTAACTTCCATCATACAATGTCAATGATCTCTCAAATTCCATGTCTGCTGCATCTGATTTTGAATTATCCTTCAAAGTTTTCTCATGAGTGATCTTAATGATATTGATGAACACTGTTTGCATTTTATTGAATAACTTTTCTTTGGAATGAACATACATAGAGATATCTTACATTTTATTGGTCATATAGCTGTCATCCAAATCAACAAAAACTAATGAACTGATGGACTCTTTCAGAGTGTTGTCCATTTATTGAAACACCACAATTGGATCCAGAAGTTTTTAATCAGCAATCTATGTTTTCTTTTAAAAGTCATTTTGAATGGTCTGCACATTTGTCTGATTCAATCCAAAATTTCAAATATGAACTCTTTCAGAGTAGTTGGCAGGCATAGGTAGTTCTGTCTCTGTCTGATATTCATTTAGCCCATTATTTCCTTGGACTTGTGTTTTCCAAATATCTTTGATTTTCATCACTCTTCATTCCTCTGGGAAGGGAAATACTCATAGTTGCATCATAGATGACCTAAGCTCAAACTTTTAGGACTCCAGTAGCTACTCACCCAAGTAATTAACAGGATATTTTGTTGTGGACAACATTATCCTAATTGATCTTGGTGACCTCTGACAATAAGGTTTAGGGGCCCTGGTCCCAGCAATACATCCCCCTAAAACATTCAGTTGACTATCATAAACTACCGTTGCTTTGCTCAATCTCTATTCCACCAGATTCATGGATAGTGTGTTAGTCTGGGTAGACTAGAGGAACAAATTTCATAGACACGCATATAGGTATAAGGAAAAGGGTTTATATGCAAAAGGAATGTGACACCGAGAAGTCATCCCAGCCCAGTCCAGTTCAAAGTCATAAGTCCGATATTGACCTATATGCCTGAAATGAGTCTATAAAGTCTCCTTCCGAGTCACGAAGTCACCGGTCAGTGGGTGCAGAATCCCGGTGCTGGTGGAGGTCTCCCTATGGCTCCTGACTTTCAGGGGCTCAGGGTCCATCAACAGCATGCCACTTCAGCTTCAGAGGTCTGCCTTCATCAAGACAAAGCTGTGTGGTCTCTCCGCCGGCTCCTCCAAATTCTTCGAGGCTGCATCTTGTCTTTTCCATGATTCATCGTCTCTGAGACTAACTCCCAACAACTAGGGAAGATAGCTTCTTATCTTCACGAGGGAAAAATTGCAATATTTCCCAGAAGTCTCAGGAGAAAGCCATGCCCACCCACAGGCCTCATTGCTACTCAATAGCTATCTCCAGATTGATAGGCTAGACTCCACCCCTACATTTCAATCATAAAATTAACATAAGCACATGACTGCCACAGGTATATTTGCAGCAAAATTAGGTAATCATATTTTGTTGTTGTTTGCTTTTTAAATAAAGGTGTTTAATGCACCTGGAGCTCTTCTTTCAAACTCACTACTTCTGAGGTATTTCACTATTTTGGGGGGGCATCTCTGCCCTCTGTTGGTCGAGGGAGCTACCCAGCGCTGCTCCTGAGACACCCCGCTGGATTTGAACCACCAAGCCTGTGGGCTGCAGTGCCGCACTCAACGACCTACACCACCGGGGCTCAGCCCTGGTAGTTGACTATTGAATATTTTTAAAATATGTATAATTACTGTGACAATTATTCCTTCCATGTCTGTTTGATAATTTCTCCATTTGGTCTACATGTCATCCATAAAATCCTTGAGATTCAAGGCCCCCCCTTTTCTTTGCAGTTCTTTATATTTGAGAAGCACTGAGCCTGTGGGTTTTTGTTTTTGTTTTTGTTTTTGTTTTTTGTTTTTTTAGCTCCGTTCTGCACATTTCATTTCAGTATATTGCAGCCATTTTTTATTTTATTGCACTTGACTTTTTTGTGTTTGCAATTTTTTTTTGGCATCACTGCCCAGGTGGGATTAGGAAGCCCAACCTTGCTCTTGGAGAGCTGCCACTGGATTTGAACCACCAACCCTGTGGGCTGCAGTCCCACACACAACCTCTACACCACCTGTTCAGCTTGTGCTGTGCAGATTTTATGGCAGTTTTTTATCTTGTGTTCTGCTGTTCTTTTCCTTTTTTTTATTTTTTGTTTTTGTTTTTGCTTTTTTTAATTGAAGGGTGATGGCTCCCTAAGTGAGTCTTGGTAGCACTATGAGGCAACCTTTGCAGTGATAACCACAAGGTGCCAAGTTCAGTCCCACTGTGTGCAGAAAGATGAGACTTTTTTTGTTCCCATAAAGATGAACAAAGCCTTGGGAATCCTATGTAGACTCATTATGATCCAGAAACTACTCCACGTGAATGAATTTTGCTTTATCAGTTTGTGAAAGTTGCACAACGCTATCAGTGCCATTTTCCCCAAAGCATGTGCTCACTAGGTATCTGTGTTAAAGTTGGTAATCCTCACAATATTTAAAAAAATTTAATAATGCTACATCTTACTTAATAAACTCTATTGTAGTGTTTGTTTTTGGTAGGAGGAGGCAACACAGAAGGTTTATTGAGCAGTAAAGTCAGGATACACTGGGGACAGGTCCTCGACAGGTCTAAATTACTGAAAAGTGAGAGCAGTAAGACCTACATCATAGTTTAAACACAAATATTTTACAGATTAGAAAACCAAAAATTTCACGAGACTCCCTTTATTGGGATAATAGCTTTATTGCGATGGTCTGGAATTGAACTCACAATATTTCCTAGGGAAATCTTTTATTGGACTCCCATCTTCCATTTGTTTACTCTACAACTACAAGCATATTGGCATGTCTCTCGAGACAACTGCATGTGGCTTTGCTTCCCCTTTCCTGTCTTTCTAATAACCCTTGCTTTTATCAGGCATGGTATTCTTGATGTCATCTCACAATAAACCTTCAGGTATGGTTTTCTTTGTGTAAAATCTATTTCCGAGGTGGTCAAGAGGCCAACTGGAGAAAGTGACAACAAGGCATTTTGGAAGACAGAGCAGTGTGTGTAAACAGGCTGATAATAAAATAATGCAATGCCTGAGAAGCTCCGATGATGGGAAAGCAAGCATGCTGCTCAGTAGCCTTCTTCTGATTTTCCAGCCTCTTAGCTGTTAGATTCCTCCTCTTATCATGAGACCTTCCAGTATTAGACGCCACTCGATTTTAACTGTTTTCAACTTCTGAAATAGTAAAATATTATTCTCTTCCTTTGTACAAATGGCTGCAATATCCCACACTTTTGAGACTCTGTTGGTCATAAGGTAAAACTTAAATGATGGGGATGTAAACTACTGACCCTACTTGAACAACATAATTGCCCAGGTTAAAATGGAGAGGTATGAAAATTATTGGTAACTTGTCTTAAATAAGTGGTGCAGTTGAAATTAAAGGGCATGAACCTATTAATACTTATCATATGAGTGATACTATTTATCACTATTAGTTTTTCTAAGGAAGTCCTTTAGCTTATGTAAGTCAAGTTTGGTGATTTGAAGCTACCATGAAGAACCTCCTAACACAGTCCCGGCGATCTGCTTGTGAAAACTCTATTTGTTTAATATTGAATTATTTCAACCACTTTTGACCTAGAAAAATCCCAGTAGTCTCCAAAATGTTTAAAATAAATTGGCATGTAATAATGAATGTGTAGTCTATGTTTTTGTTTGCCACATTGTTTGGCCATTTTAAACTTGACTGACACACATCTTCATTTAAGAATATATATGATGATCCCGGAAGATGGTTAGATAAAATGCAAGTTTCTAACCTTAAAAACAAGTTGAGGGTTGTTGAAAAACAGGAAGATCCTGAACAAGATGGATTGATACACTGACTATAACACTGAACTCAAACATAAGAACCATCGGGTGGTCGCAAAAGGACTTCCATGGTGTTTACTTCATTGTACATAAGATTGGATATGAGTCAGACTGACCGGACAGCACCTAACGATAACCACAAACTTAAAAACTCTGGGGCAAAGACCTGTTAATTTTCTTCCATAAAGATTATAGCCTCAAAAATAGTAAGTAGTAGTTCTACTCTATTCTATAGGCTTGCTGGAAGTTAGGATTGATTCAATGCATACGTCTATAGGGCACAGTGTGGCAACAATGAGGTATGCAACTTTCCTCTAGTTCCCAAATGCTTCCTTCAACTCACTATAATGATTCCAGTCCTACCTTGCAAACCCAGCTAGACCAGGGGATATTCACTGGAGTCAGAAACTTGGGGAATTCAGGACATATGATCCCTTCTGGACCAGTGGTGGGTTTGGTGATATCAGGAGGGTGGAGGGAGTAATGGAAGGGGGTAACCCATTACAGGCATCTACGTACGATCTCTCTGGAGTACAGACAGTGGAGAAGTGGATGAAGGGACACAGTGGACTGAGTATGATATGAAAAAGTAATAATGATGTGTAAATTATTAAGGCTTCATGGGGGAGGGGGTGGGAGGAGGAACAGGAAATAATGGGGAGCTGGTACTGGGGGTCTAAGTGGAGGGAGGATGTTTTACAGGTGATGATGGCAACAGGTGTGCAAATGTGGTATGCAGGCAATTGATGTGTGTGTTGATTGTGATGAGAGTTGTATGGGCCCCCAATGGAATGATTTCATAAAAAAAGAGGGGGAACAAGGAGCTATACCAAGGGCTCAAGTAGAAAATATTTGAAAATGAAGATGACAACATATGTACAAATATGCTTGATGAAAAGAATGTATTGAATGTTATAAGAGCTGTAAGAGGCCCCGATAAAATTATTGAACAAAGAATATGATTTTAATATGTTTTATTTGAGTAAAGGATACTAAAATATTTTAAACCATGAATACATACAAGAGTATTATAAATATTCAAGTTAGAGTAGCTCAAGTGCTATACATTACTGTGCAACCATATGTACACCCAATCATATATAAGTAAGAATCTTTGTCCATATAATCACTTTTAATTTGATTGAATAGTGTTCTATTTATAATAATTTTTCATATGTGGTTCTTCCATCAACACTAGTTTCCTGACAAACAAAAGTTATTTTAGTCACATTTGTGTCACAGAAAGGAGTTTCAGGGGTGCAATTCTCAATCACTAAGATGCTACATGAAATGTTGCAGTTTCTAGCCCACCTAGAGTTCCAAAGAAAAATAATATGACAGTTTGCTTCCACAAAAACTACAGCCTTAGTAAACGGATAGAGCAGTCCCATCTTTTTTCTTTTTAAAATCATTTTATTAAGGTATTTCACAGCTCATCACAATCCATCCATCCATCCATTGTGTCAAGCACATTTGTACATTTGTTGCCATCTTTTTCAAAATATTTTCTTTCTACTTAAGCTGTTATTATCAGCACATTTCCCCCTTCTTCTGCCACCCTCCCTCCCTCATGAACCCTTGATAATTTGTAAATTATTATTATTTCATGCTTGTGGTAGTTATATAATCATTTGTCCATTTGAGAATCAAGAGTGTAGTGGTGGAGTCTAGCTTGTAAAATAGATCATAACCAATGAGGCTTCTATGTGGGCATGGCCTTCTTCTGAGAATTCTGAGAAATACAGCAGTATTTCTCCCATGGAGGTAGGAAACTCTCGGCTCATTCCCTGGGAGACATTGAAACTGACAAGACACATTGACTCACCCTGATGTGATCAGGCCTTTGAAACCAGAGAAGCCATGCAGAGATCCCTGATAGTGATGAGATGTTTCCAATGCCATTGGATTCAAAGAGTTCTACCACTGACCTATGGTCTACATTTAGCATCATTGCATGGGTTTCGTGAGTCTAAGGAGGACTTTATTGATTACTGTCAGACAGATGGGCTAATATTGGATTTATGGACTTGATCTGGACTCGGCTGTGCTGTTTTCTCAATGTTCCATTGTTCTTGTATATAAATCTCTTTCTTATACACAGATGTGTGTCCCTTGATTTGTTTCTCTAGTCTACCCAAACTAACACAATGTCTTGCTCTGACCGATTTCTCCCAGCACCCACTTTTTCTGTTGCCCAACCCCTTGGGAGGGGATTATATCTAGATCATCATGATTAATTCCCCTTTTCTCCCTCATCTTCCTCTTCCCTTCCTGGCATCACTATTCTCAATATGGGTTCTGGTGGGGAGGCGTTTATCAATTCTGGATTCTCTGTGTTTTCAGTTTTTATCTGTACTCATGTACATGCTCTGATCTAGCTGGATTTGTAAGGTAAAATTGGGGTCATGAGGTGGAGTGAGGGGAAGCATTAAGGAACTAGACGAAAGTCATATGTTCCATTTGTGCTGGGTTGCATGATGACTTGTTTGTATCTTCCTTGTGACTTCTGTAAGGGGATGTCCAATTGACTACTGATGGACTTTGAGGCTCCACTCCACACATCCTCCCCTAATTCATAATCATATGATTTTTTTGTCCTTGATCTTTGATGCCTTATACATGATCCCATTGACACCTCAAGAGCACACAGGCTGGTGTGCTTTTTCCATGTGCACTTTGTGGCATCTCAGCTAGATGGCTACTTGTTTAACTTCAACCCTTTAAGACCTCAGATGCTATATCTTTTGATAGCTGGACACCAGCAGTTTTTTTTCACCACAATTGCTTGTGCACCCATTTTGTCTTCAGTGAACCTATCAGGAAGGTGAGCATCAGGGAATGCAGGTAATTAGAGCAATGTGTTCTTGTGTTCAGGGAGTACTTGAGTAGCCCAACACTACTTTAACATTAAACATGTAAATATATGTGCCTAGATCTATTTCTCTATCATTATACAAATATGTTTGCATATGTACATGTCTACATTTAGAACTCTAAAAATGCCCTTTAAATCCTATTTCTTTCCTCTGTTTCCTTTTTCTTTCCTCTTGTCCCACTTTCATGTTCAGCCTTCATTCTGGTTTCAGCAATTCCTCTGGGATACATTGCCCTTGTTTAAACCCTACCAGGCATGCTATGCTGTCCTCACCATCAATTTTAAATCACTTCCTATTCCCTTCTACCTGGGTTTGTTAACACCTACCCCCTTTCTCCTGCCTCTCCCTCTCCCAACTCCTGCCCCTTCCCCCCAACCATCAGTCCCTATTTTGTCCTCCAGATTGTTTATCCTGTCTATCTTATCTAGATAGACATGCAGAGATAATAATAAGCACTAAAAAAAAGACAGAGCAGAGCAAAACAACAAGAAAAAATGACTAGCTTAAAAAAAAAGCCTATAAACAGTTCAAGGTCTATTTGTTGATCTTTAGGCATGCTGTTTGGTCATTGCGGATGGGGTACCATGTTTTGACCTGAAAGTCTATTTTTGGTATTTCTTTGGCAGTTCATTGCTTTCCTCCCATTGCTGCTCTGTTCCATGCCCTTAATGTTTCATCCTAGAGTGATAGATAGAGTCAGATCAGACACAATTTCCCCACTGTGTCTCCAGTGATGTCACTCCAAGTGCTAAGGGCCAGGGGAGAACAACATGTCTCATGGTGGTGCTGACCTTCTGCTCCTGTCTGTGCACGGGGTGCTCTGAGCAGGAACATCATCCTCAGGGCTTGGTTGTCCAGCTTATTTTCCACACTCTCCCCTTCCACTTTGTTCCTCTGGGCTCTGATCAGATGTGGCCCCCTCCCTGAGCTGTAGCTTCAGTGTCGTACTCTGAAGTGTGTTCTTCTGAGGGGGAGTGGTGGTATCCAAGTAGTTAGGATTGGGCAGGGTCCTGTAGAACTTTCTATTTTTTCCCTGATTCATGCCAGTATGTTGTATTCACATCTTGGCACACTGGGTTGAAGTCTGGTCTCTCTGTCCCTCACCTTTGGAGGTATACACAGCACTCTCCCTTTGAGTGGAATAGTGCCCTGCTCCCCCACTACCCATCTCTGTTTTTTAATTTTTCACTCCCCTCCTTTTTGTTGGCTACCATATGTATCCTTGGATTAGGTCTGTCCTCTGCCATACTACCTGGACTTCACCTCAGGAATGTATGTACATGGAAGTTTTCCCCCGACGACCCTTCTGGATGTGTAAGCTTACTTCAGTGGGATCACGGTGTACTTGTCCTTTTGTGTTTAGCATAATTTCCTCTACTTTTTCCTATGCGGCAATGTTGCTCATGCATTTATCACTGATTTTTAGGGATGTGTTGTATGTATGTACCGCAGTTTTTAATCCATTTGTCTGTTGATTAATATTTAGGTTGTTTCCTAGTCCTTGCAATTGTGAACTGTGCCACAATGAACATTGGAGCTCAGATGTCTGGCTGTGCTTTGTTTCTTGCCTCATCTGTGTATATGCCCAGTCGAGGGATTGCTGGGTCATTTGATAGCTCAATTTCCAAAGTTTTTGTGTCACCAAATCAATTTCCATAGTGGCTGAACATACTTACAGGTGCCTTAGCAGTTGATGAGATTCCTTCTTTCTCTGCAATGCTTGTTAATTTCTGATTTTGTGTATCTGGCTATCTTTAAGGGTGTTAGGTGGCATCACAAAGCTGTTTTAATTGGCCTTTCTCTTATGGATAGTGATCAGAATTATTTTCTCAAATGTTTATTGGGCATTCAGTTTGGAGGCAGTTCTGTTTTAAGGGTTCACTACAAGTTGGGACTGACGCAAAGACAATGAATTTGGTTTGAATTGGTTAGACTAATGCCTAAGCCTGTTTTGCATCACAAGAGTAGAATGTCATATTCAATTTTTTTATGATTTGGCAACATTTTCTTGATAAAAAGGCAATTTTACTTACATGACCAATTGAATAATTGTTTCTAGAAAATCAACTGATTTTCCAGTGGCAGCAGGGTATTCATAGGAATTGAGGCTCCGGGCTGAGCTTAGCATATCCACTAACAGATGGAGATGCTAAGAATAGCATTAAGAGATTAGAACAAAAAATTCTGTATCCATTTGGGCTTCAAGGTTACAACTCCATGGTCTTAGTAACAAACTCTACTGCCTGTAGCATGTAGCATGTGTCCATGGGTCAAGTAACATCATAGTAGGTGGACAAACAATGTAGTGGTGGACCCTCAAAGTGGTGGAAACTTGTAATGGACAATTGTAGCAGTTGTTATTTAAAATGAGGGAGATGGTGGCATGAAGGACTCCCTTGCAGGTCTTCTTGAGAGTGTACTCAAACCCACTGGGAGAGTGGAAAGGCAAGGATTCACACTGCATAGATCCCTCTGTTTCCCTTTGAGGTTCTCAGCAGGAAGGCACAGGGAGGGATGCTGGTGCCAGTCTGGAATTTTAACCTACATCGTCTTTTCTGAAGGAGTGTCTGCAGCTATCCACTGATCATGGACATGCTTAAGAAAGTTTTGCCTGGCAAAGCGCACACATTTATAAAATGGAACCCTAATAGTATTTTTTAACTGCACACACACACTATACATAATCACACACCCTATATGAACTGCACTATACATACACCCACATTTTAGAGCTCCTTTTATGTATTTATATATAAACACTATATATTAACTACACTATATATGTCTATCTATATTTATATACATATAGGAGCATACACAAAGAGGTTCAAATATTAGTGGAAAATTGTCCTTATCTTTTCATTGCAGATTTTCCCATTTGAAACCCATCCTTTTATATGTTTTGCTCTCTTTATGTGTTGGCTATAGTAGATTAATTTTTCTTTCACTTCATAAGTAGGTACAATTTATTAAAGTAAATTGCAGAATTATGTTAGGGATCATACAGCCAGATTTATTTTTATTTCAAGAATTATTTTTAAGTAGCTCAGTTTTGTCCTATTTTTTTCCTTTTTTTGGTTTTGTTTTTGAGGGGCATCACTGCGCTCTGGTGGTTGTGGGAGCTACCCAGCGCTGCCTCTGAGAGCGGCCGCTGGATTTGAACCACCAGTCCCTCACTCAACCACTTACGCCACCGGGCCTCGGCCCTAGTTTTGTCCTACTCTATACAGCTGTATTACCTACATTGGCACTGACAGCAATTACAGTTGACCACTGTTAGACTGAAAGATGCTATGGTCAGTGTCTACTTTATGGTTAAAGTTTATCCTCCCCATTCTCATTATCTTCACCTTAAGTCTATTGTCATACTAATATGAAAGCAAAATTCCTGAAGTACTTCTTTCTTTTTATGCAATAGATTTTACTACCAGTATAAAAAAAAACATACACAGAAAAGCATACCCATTTCAATAAGTTCTACTAGTACAATGTAGCAACATTGCACATATTCGTTGGGTTTTTTGTAACCATTCTCCAAACCTGTTCTTTTTTTTTTTTTGGTTTTTTTTTAGGCATCACTGCCCTGGTGGTGGGTAGGAGGCCCAGCCTTTGCTCCTGGGAGCCGGAATCGAACCTCCATCCCAGTGGGCCGCAGTCCCGCACACAACCACTACGCCACCGGGGCTCAGCCCTCCAAACCTGTTTTCAAATTATTTCACAAATAACAATTTTTCCAAGTGTTAAGCTGTTTGTATTAGTTTTTTTCTATACAATCCTAGAGAGCACGTTCACTAATGGTAGCCAGATCGCCTTGAATCCTTCTGGTACCAGGGTTCAAAATGTAAAAGTCTGTCATGGCAACACCTCCATTTCCAGTTCCTCAGTCTGCCTTCCTCTCTACTCCAGGTGGCCACAGACCAATTGCTACAGCTTGTGTGGCCATGCTGAAACTTTTAAGAGAAAAGAAAATAGAAGATAGGCAGAAGCATTGAAGGACACCATTAGATCGATAGCTGACTTGGTCCACGAGAGCATAATCCTAAAACCCAAAATCAAGAGAAAATAATTTTGAGATGTTTGGTTATATGTAAACAATGTGAGTAGCTGCTTTCACGCTATTATTAAAAAAAGATGTATGCTATATTTGCCAGTTCAACAAGTTTTCAGGAAAGTTTCCCAACTACTTGCCTGGAAAGACATGGAGAGGACACTTTCATCGCGTTTAAGATTCTTGATTCAGAGGAACACAGACTTCTTCCGTTGTTTTTTAATGGAAAGGTCTAGTTACAAGAATATATAGCTGTTTATCTAGCTGTTCAGCAATGAAAACTTTATTTAGTGAAATAAGAAACTTTGACTGGTGAGGGCAGTTGACTCCCTCTGCCACAAACAATTCATTTATATCTTGTCAATTGCTTTCAAAAATCTGCATGTCCTCTGTTTCCACTGTACATTTTTTCTTCAGAATATCTTTAGCCAATAAATTAAGGTCCATAATTTCATATTCTCTCTTAAATCTCCATCAGCTGCCTAGGATCTAAAAACAGTGCTTACTAGTATTAAAGATGACATGTGACAAAATTTTCTATAAATATCTGGTATATTGTATAAGAAGCAATAGGAAATTGATAAGTGTCCTTCTTCACCACCTGGTATAGATGTTCTTCCTGTAGTCGTGTTTTCTTTGATCCTGTGTTTAGGGCCCATGTTTAGATTTAGAGATTTAAATATGACCAAGACCTAGTTCCTGATTTTAGAAAGTCTTTCTCATTTCACAAAAGTCTTAAGTATTAACTCCAAGGAAAATTGAGATCATACATGGATTTATTAAACCCTCCAAAAGTTTACTGAGAAGCATAGTATCATCACAAATACCCATTTAATAAGTCAAAGCTAAATTATAATTAATTTGATGTATAATTTTGAGAACAGTATTTGATCTTGTGCTTCTGCTTAACTGATTTAGGAGTCTTAGTGGTTCAATAGTAAAGAACTTTAGTAATAACTGAAAGGTTAGGAGTTCCAACCCATCAGTGTTTCTCATGAGAAAGACATGGTAGTCTGAATTCAGCCTTAAAAATGCTATACCATCGCTCTACTCTATCGGTCAGAGTTCACAACAGCAATGGTTATTAACTTCTTTGAATTTTCATGTATGTACTTGCTCAGCATTTCTTACTCTAAAATAATCAAATTACTTTCCGAATTATTTTTTCTCCAATTTAAAGGATATCTCCTTCAATCTCTGAGAATTTCCTGCTCAGAAAAATGCCAACCTGTAATTAAAAATTGGCAAGTATTATAGATATGCAATAACTCCGATAAAGAGCAAATCGGATGATTCTTCAACTAGATAGGTGGCCTTTTAGAACAGCAATAACACCAAAAGCATGATGTGTTATAATGGATTTCCAAAATCAGAAAAGATCAGTAATATTCGGATATAGTTTTAATACTAAAACTCAAAACAAAAGGGAAAAAATGTTCCCCTGGAGTGGATTCTGACTCAGTAAGTCTGCAAGCTCCAGGACAGAGTAGAACTCGCCCAAGGCTGCTAAGCCTATAAGGTCTATAGAAGTGCACGGCCACACATTTCTCCCATGAAAAGCCAATGAGTTCAAACTCTATCCTTTTCTCTCCCCAGATACTACACCTCAAGCATGTGTGCATAGGTGCATGCATGCACCCACATGTAATTCACCTCTAGTCTTGCATTGAAAAGGCATTATCTAATATGCAACCAGGGACCCTGTCATTAATCACACTATTTAGATCCTCTCTTTTGTGCAACAATAAAGGATTTTTTGGTAATGCACTGGGACAGTTTTTTAACTCTAGTTGCTTCTGTTTATAGAGTTATGAAATTATATTTTTTAGTTCAAGGTGAGGAGAACACTCTTTTCAGTTTGAAACTCCATCCTTTTTTCTCCCCAGATACTACACATCAAGCATGTGTGCATATGTGCATGCATGCACACAGCATCCACTTCTATAGACCTTACAGGCTTCGCAGCCATGGCGAGTTCTCCTCTGTCTGGAAGCCTGCAGACTTGCTGAGTCAGAATCCACTCAAGGGGAACATTTTTTCCTTTTGTTTTGAGTTTTAGTATTAAAATTATATTTTTCTATCCTCCTTTGCAGAATTACTAAAACCTTGGCCCCGCGGCGGAAAAGGACTATTGAAGAATAAACCACCATGTTTATCATCTTCAGAGGTAAAGTCTTTTACAATAATTCTTAACTGCAACACTATTTTCATATAGTGATATTTAGCCTATTAATTTGAATGCTGACTGCTTTTGCTACAATAGAAACAGTAGGAGGCAAGAGAGAAATAAATATTCCTTGCGTCCTTATCAGAGCAGAGCTTCATAATTGACTAACTTTTGTTTGTTTGTTTGTTTGTTTTGGGCATCACTGCTCTCTAGCGGTGGGAGTAGGAGGCCCAGCCCCGCTGCTGGAATTGAACCTCTGTCCCAGTGGGTCGCAGTCCCGCACACAACCACTATGCCACCGGGGCTCAGCCCTTGACTAACTTTTTTATCTGCATTTTCTCTACATCAATCTGAAAAAAAAATGGGTTTCCCAAATAAAACTCAGAAGAGTTTCTAAAAGTTTCATATTTAATATGATTACTTTCTTTAAAAACCAGGTTTTGTTCTTTATAAGTAACTTATCTAGAAGCCATCTTAGATGTCATATCATATTTTATCATGTGCTCATCTTGTGGATTCGTTTTTCTAACATATTTTCTCTTTTTTTGCCCTATCGGTCTCCATTCACACTACTTTACTTCCAGTGAAGGTCATCAGACCTGGAAAAGTAGACTATCAGCAACAAAGAGGAAGCTCTTCAAGGTCATGAGTTGACACAGCTGTGGCAATGATGGGCTCAAAACTAGCCAGCATGGTGAGTATAGCCCAAGAGCTGACACTGCTTTCTTCTTTGTACCAACCTAGCAAGAAGCATGATCATATTTATCTTTTATAAAGTGAACTTTAATAAGGCATGGTCAACTGTCTGGAGCCACCAGTCCCTCATCATTCTGAGTTAGCAGTGACTCAATGGCATTGAGAATTCTGCCTGACTGGAGTCCTGGTGGTGGAGTACTTGTACATTGGGTTGTGATGGGAAAGGTTGGAAAATCAGACCTACTCAGCTCAGCAAGAGAAAGGTCTGGTTTTCTCCTCCTGTAAAGAGTTACAATCTCTGGACCTCGGGCCCTCACCCTCACTCAATGCAAGAACACTTGGTTCTATGAATCTGGCATTCCTCGAGCCTCACTGGCCCAACACAATCACTGGGTGCACAGACAAATGTGGTGAAGAAACCTGATGGTGCCCAGCCATCAAAGGATATATCTGGTGTCTTGAAAACATGAAGATAAACAATAGAACATTTACCTGAGAAGAGACCACAGCCACAAAGAAGAAGCACAACAGCCAGTGTGGTCACATGATGGTGAAAGTGGTGAAAGGTCCAGGCAATAGACATCAAATGGGGGAAAACAAAACAAAACAAACATATGTCACTCTGTGCACACATCCCCAAGGTACCCATTGAGAACATGTAGGAGCATGAGCAAGGGTGATGAAGAAAGCAGCTGGTACCCAGCTATCAAAAGATATAGCATCTGGGGTCTTAAAGGATTGAGGATAAACAAGCAGCCATCTAGCTCAGAAGCAACAAAACCCACCAGAGAAGAAAATAATTTGCCTGTGCGATAATGAGGTCCTGAAAAAATCAGATATCAAAGAACAAAAATCAAAATCAATGGACCAATTGACTCCCAATATAGCTGAAGATAAATGGATACAGAGGCAAGCAGAGTAGAAGAAATGGTGGTGCCCAGCTACCAAATGATTGAATGCCTGGAGTCTCAAAGACTTGAAGATAATCGAATCGCCATTCAGCGAAAAAACAGCAAAGCCCACATGGAAGAAGCACACCAGCATGCGTGATTAAGAGAGACCAAAGGGAGCAGATATCGAACACCAAAGAACAAGAATCACATCATTACAAAGGAGGGGGAGAGCAGGGTGGGGACCAGAGTCCCACTGGTGGGTAAGTGGTCACCCCTTTACAGGGAAGCCACGGGGAGGAGACAGACCAATCAAGGTACAGCCGGGCAGTGGTGATGCATACAAGTTTCCTCTAGTTCCTGAAGCCTTCCTCCTCCCCAGCAGGCCTCCAACTATCATGGTCCCAACTCTACCTTACAAATCCAGATAGACTGGAGAAAGTACACTAGTATAGAGGGGAGCTGGAGATATGGGGAAACCAAGATGGATGGGCCTCTTCGGTCCAATGGTTAGATTGGAGAGGCTGGAAGGGTAGAGAGAAGATGGGGTATAGAGACAGAACCAACGGCAAGGATAGACACATAAGCTCCTATTTGAAGGACGGGCATCAGGGAAGTGGGTTGGGGGAGAGGTCAGGCAATGTAATATATGACAGAACAATAACAATGTATAAAATATTGAGGGTTGGTGGGGGGAAGAGGGCAGGGGAAGAGGGGAAGGGATGGAAAAGCCAATACTAGGGGCTTAAGGGAAAAGGCGGACAACTGGAGAATGATAATAGAAGTTGACATGATAAGGTGCTTGACACAGTATGCTTATTTATGTATTGTGAAAAACGATGTATGAGCCCCCAACAAAATGGCTTAAAAGAAAAGAATTACAATCTCAGAAGCTCCGAAGGCAGGCTCACTATGAGTCTGTGTTGACGCAATGGCAGTGAAGTTTTTGTCTGAATAATGTACAAGGAGAAATAAAATAGTAGGAAAATCAGCATAATTATGCTTCTCATTTTTACTGAACATCTACTTCCCCAAGCCTGATGACCTTACCCAGATATCTAGCCTTCTTTTCAAGAGAGATAAAATGAGCAAAGAAATGTCTCACCAAGCTGGTTTCTAAGGAGCAATCTGGATATACATCCTTTTAGACAGAATATGGTCTCATAGTCACTTGGATTCATTTGAATGACGTTGGCTTGTTTGATTTTTCATGCTTCTAATCTATTTGATATATGTAGTTATCTTCATCAAAATTTAACCATATATTTTAGTAACTATATAGTTCAATATTTTCTGCATTCTGTTATGTCACCTATCTTTGAAATCTGTCACACAAATTCTACCTCCTCCACTTGATTATCCAGGGAGCTATATTCCAATTTTCTTGACATAGGCAAGTAAGTGCTTTCAGTGTTTCATCAGCTTATTTTAACATTTCAATTTGTATTCATCAATTCTTTGAGTTTTGTTTTTCACTAATGCCTTCAGTTAAAGCGTATACTTCTTCCTTCAGTACTACTGGTTTTCTGCAAATGGATGGTGGTTAACCAATTCCTATTAGTACAGTGACTGCATATGACCTAATGATACATCTTTTGTACCATTTAAAACTTAAATCGCTTTCCAAATTAGGATGTCATTCTGACAAAAGGCTATTTTTTTAAATATATTCCTATATTATTTTCTTCATCCAAAAGATTCCAATTAGAATTTGTTATATCTTGTTCTAGAATATCTTCTAGGATTTTGTAAGTTATTTCATGTTCTCATCAAATCCTAAATATTGTGTTAATTTCAAAGAACAATATTTATGTTTCCATCAATTGTGTTGTAATCACACTTTTGTCTATACATAAATTCAAGGGTTTCAAAAAGCTTGTGTAAAATTTGTATTGCGTTTTAATTCCATTTTCCATGAATTTTTTAAAGCTACACATACTTGGTACATTTCAGATTGTTCTTTACTCTTGATCTCTTCACAAGCAAATTATTTTTCACTGCAGTTGTTATATAAGGAATTGTATCTTCAAGAATGTAAAGTAAAGATAATTTCACAGGATACTTTCTGAAAGACTACTGCCTTTAGATTTGATTTTTTTGCTCAGCACTACTCTTACCTGAGTGAGTTTGTATTAAACTATGCTATCAACTTTTTCAAAATATGGTTGTGAATTTATTTTTTATTGTAACTTCAGTGGGGGTTACATTTCAGAGATTTAATTTTGCATTCCATAATCTACATTACTAACAACGCCCTCCATCATCATGTCCCTTTCCCCCGCTCCTCAGCTTCCTCTCTCATTTCTCTGGATCATCATAATCCAGGAGAGTGTTGTCAGGAAAACAAACAAAGAAAAGAGACTTTGGAGTTTGCCAAGGGGAAGAGGACCAGAAAGGGAGGATAAAACATGGGGCTACACAATTGATGATACTGACTTGAAAAGAAATGGACATCAAAATGATAATAATGATGATAATGATGATAATTTGAGAACAATAACCCTCTTGGAGAATCCCAAGATGGAATAAACGATTACTGCATTCTTCTGTTATCAACCTGAATATTTAAGCCTCAAACCAAAGGTGCCTTAGAAGAAAGATCTGGTGACTCACTTCTCAAATTCCAAGGATTGAAAAATATAAGGACATTTCTTCTAAGATCCCCAATGGGGTCATTATGGGTCAAAGTCAGCTCAATGGCATATGCTTTTTGGTTTTATTCTTGGAGTAAAAGCGTAATATTGCAGCTATCCATCCATTTTCACATCATAATTAATTGCCACCTTATAGTTTGCCATGCTTTGTCATGCCAATGCTACAAAATTCATAATTATTAAAATAATATTTTATAAATCAAAGACTTTTATCCTGATGACTTTAGTGAAAGAGGGTTCTTGTTAGAGGTCTAAGCAATGTTAATCAGATGTGTTCCATTATAAGTTTGCCAGAGTTATAGCCCTGAGTAAGTGCCCTACTACTTTCTTTGTCCTGACCATGATGCTTCGGAATCCACCCTAACGCCTTCCCCCAGTAGTTGAACACGTGTGGACATCAGGCAGCAGCTTTATTGGTTGGCTGATAGGGGATTTGCCACTGCAGAATTCGCATTCGCTTTTTTTTTTTTAATTTTTTTTGCGGGGGCGCATCACTGCTCTCCGGCGGTGGGAGTAGGAGGCCCAGCCCCACTGATGGAATTGAACCTCCGTCCCAGTGGGCCGCAGTCCCGCGCACAACCACTACGCCACCAGGGCTCAGCCCTCGCATTCGCTTTGTAGAGTCAATGCACGCTGTGTTGCAGTCTGCAAACGAGGAGGCATGATGCAGGATGAATAATTTTGCCAAGAAAACCATGCAAAACTTTCCAATGTTATGCAAACTTTGAAAGGGAGATGGATTGCCTATTGCTTTTAAATATCAACTGACACTATAAGAAGTAAGTTGTGTAAGAAATAGCCATTTTTAATCAATGCAAAGTAATCTGGCAATCTGCTAAAGTGATAAGCAGGAAAATAAAATGTTGCAGAATTCTACCATCAAAGTCAATAAAACAATTAAATGCAGGGCCATGACTCATATGATAAGAATGAATGTATCATGAAAATGGCTTTTTTTGTCTAATGCTTCCCTCCTCCTCTCTTGCAAAAATTAGCTAAATATAAATTCATATTTTCATCACACCTTAAGTGAGTGTCACAGCTTCAAGATAGAATGTAATAACCTGATTGAAAACTGTTACAGATAATTGAAAGACTTAATCCTTTATACCTGGCTGTATCAGTCATCACTCTGTAGAATAATCTGAGAGAATTAAATGTGTATATATATATATATATATATATATATCAGCAACAGAGTAAAATGTCTGCAGCAATTAACTTTATAGTACATGCACACACACAGGTACATGCATCCACATTATCTCCAGTCTGTCTCTGTTCGGATCAAGTAATGACAGCTTTAAAGTCTAGAATTATGAGCAGATTTTTGAGAATGACATATGAAAAGTTAAATAAAAGATTGGAAAATATATTCTCTATAAAGCTAATGACTGTAAGGCAAAAGTAAAGCAAAGTTACAGTATCTAATGGGGATTCGATAAATTTGAAACAGATTTCTACCAATTTGTTCTATTTTGTTTGTTAGAGCACAGAAAAACGCATATTAATAACATATTAAACTCAAGCTGATGAATCTGCCAATGTAAACACTGTATTGATATTAAAATAAGAAGCAATGTGAGTATTCTCTCTCATGCTTAGTGTCATACTATAATATCCCTCTATAGGACTCTGCATCTATATGAGGAGAACAACAATAAATGAAGACATTCTTCAAAACAAATGACCTTTCACTAGCACAAAAATATATGTAACATTTCTAACTAGAAAAATTTCACCAAAATGAGAAATCAATTATCCAAAATAAAATTATCTTATAGAAGCTTAATTAATAAAGACAATGCTTTGATCCCCTCATAATTTATAATAATTCTCCCATTTGATCAGCACAAAAGGAAGTTTTATGTAATTGTAAGCAGCTTATTAATTTGAAATTCTTTATCAACATGGAAAAATATTCATTTTTGTAAACATGACATAATTTGCATACATGATCAACATAAAAGAATACTTAGACCTTTGTTTATGATAACACAAAGTCCTTGGATATGGGTGACAGCTAATTTTCTCTAGCCAAATGTTGCCCTGAAGCTATTAATGCATGCTGATCTTCAAGTATTTTTTTTGGGGGGGGGGAACTAGACATAAATATAAAATGAACAAAAAACAAAACTATCAATTTTAGACTCAATAGAACAGAGTAATTGGAAATACACTTGTACTATTGAAGAAAAGAGCATTATGGTAGCCCAACTATCTTGTATAAAAAATCAACTACACACACATGAATTATAAAATACAGATGTTCTGTTAGATTAGAAAAATAAAGTTTGCTTTTAGCATATTTAGACATACCATATGGAATTCATTTTCATCATTCTGATACTTTTAAAAATATTTCTTATACAAATATTTTAGAGTTTGATATGGAGATATAAGACTCTTGAATGCATGTTTTTATTTCTTAGTATTAAAAGAGTTCAAGGTAATAATTCAGGAACTAATACTGAGTGGTATGGTTAGAAACTAAAATGATATAAAGTATAACATTTCTACATTTTTTATGAATATTCAACTTTTTACAATTCATTTTACCTTAAGTAAAATCCCATATGTATGCAAACTAACTCTTGCCTTTTATGTTATACACTTTTTCCTTGACTATTTTTAATTGATTCCACTAATATTGAAATTCCTATTCCCAATATTCTCAAAATCCACTGTGACGGTCCTCTTTCATGCTCTCAACATTTTCTCCTCTGCCTTTAATCTCAATGGTAATATTTTTCTAAAAAATTCCCCAGCAAGTTAAGATATTTTAAATATTTTATTAATATGCTTTATGTAAACAAATTGCTCACAGTACATTTCTATTGTTTCTTTGGCTAAAGTGATTCCCTGCTTTCTGTACATTGTCATATAAATTTAAAATCCTCCCATGTATTATATCAAAAATCAAATCTTCAAAAATGCTTACAATTATTTTATAATTGCTTATTTCCCTCATGCCATCCTCTCATTCAAACCTCTACTTCACTAAGGAGTATGTCTCTCTATCTAAATTAGGACTTTTTTGGTCCATATTTGCAGACAATGAGAAACATACAAAAGTTGTTATTGTGATGATGTTGTTCAGTGCAGCCATGTGGCTTTGGCCCAGAATGACTCTGTGCACAGCAGAGCCCCCCACTGCGTTGCCCAGCACAGTTTTCCTCAAGATCATTCTTGTGCCTGAGCCACTGGATGGGGTCCCCATGCCCCTCCCTCTGCTGGAATGCCTTCCTCTTTACTGCCCTTCAACTTAACCAAACAGGATACCTTTCTCAAGGGATTCCTCTTTCCTGACAACATGTCCAGAGGGTGTCTTGCTATCCTTGTTTCTAAGGAACAATCTGGCTATATTTCTTCCAATACAGATCCATTTGTCTTTTTGGCAGTCCATGGAACTTTCAATATTCTCTTCCAGCACCACAGTTCAAATGCATTAATTTTTTACAGTCTTTTTATCTAATGTGCAATTTTCTTTCTTCATTGAAAATTATCTTATTAGGAACTCATACAACTCTTATCACAAGCTATACATGCATCCATTGTAGACAAAGCACATTTGGACTTTTTTTGGCATCATAACTGTCTAACATTTTCTTTCAACTTAAACCCTTGGTATTAGATCTTCATTTTCCCCATCCTTCTCACTCCCTCTCCCTCATGAATCCTTGCTAATTCATGAGCTATTATTACTTTGTCATATCTTATACTGCCTGATATCTCCCTTCACTCAATTCCCTGTTGTCCCAGGGAAAGGTTATATGCAGATCCTTAAAATCAGTTTCCTTTTACTCTACTTTCCCTCCACCCTCTTGGTATCGCCACTCTGACCAATGGTTCTGAAGGGTTCATCTATCTTGGATTCCCCGTTTCCGGTTCCCATCTGTACCAATGTTTGTGCTCTGGTATAACTGTAAGGGAGAGTTGGGATCATAGTGGGAGGCAGGAAGCATTTAAGAACTATAGGAAAGTTGCTACATCATTGCTGCTGTCCACCCTGACAGCTCATCTCCTTCCAGAGACCCTTCTGTCACTTCAATATGCAATGCTCATATGCTTGTGATGAAAGGTGGACATATCATAGCTTGGGTCAGGTGCAGCTTAGTCCTCAAAGTAACATCCTTTCTCTTCAATACTCTAAAGAGGTCTTATGCATCAGATTAACCTACTGTAGTGAGTCTTTTGATTTCTTGACCCTTGCTTCCGTGAGCATTGATGTGGATCAAAGTATATTTAGAATATTTGGTAAAATATTATTTATTCCTATTTTAATGAATAGCAATCTGTTACAATTTGTGGCTTCATTGTACTCCAAACATAAGTCAACTTTCCATTCCATGCATTAGTGTACCTTTGACCATTCTGCTAGCTATCTAATCCCCTACAAGTCCTTGCAAGTCAAAAATAAAACTTACAAAAGATATTTCAGCAGTTCATGAAAAAGCTAAGTTCTAAGACAATAGAGTATTTCCATATACTTGTTAGCATCTCCTGTATTTATCACCCAGGAAATCCAGGCATTTCTATGTAGAGCACAAAGTTAAAAGGACTGATGAACTCAACTTGTGACATATGTTAGTGTGGCAATAATTAGCAGCACTTGGTATTGGTGACAGTGTAAAAGAGAATGAAGAAACAAATTAACATCTACATGGGATCCTGCTTTTTGGAAACTCAAGGCATGAGTAAGAAAATATCTGCACTTATAAAACAAACAACCAATATCCTGAATACATAACACAATAAAAATTTAGTAACCACCAACTTAATTCTAACACAAGGAAACCCCACGTGCCTGAGAGGAATATTCTACTCATTGCTATCTTCAGGGAATGATTTTTGGGGAAATACACTCCCAGGATTTTCTTCATGGCACCTTTGGGTTCACTGAAATTGCAACAGCTTGATGATCAGACAATGATTCAAATATTGCACCACTCAGCAACATGAGTATATAACTGACTCGTGCAAATCAAGATGAAGAACAATTTAATTTTTTAAAAGGACAACTAGTCTGGAGATGCATTCAAGAGAGCAATACAAGTGAAAAGGGGATTCTTATCTCTCTAGGAGACACAAATTAACATTAACTACACTAATCAAATGATAGGAATATTTGAAAGTTTGCTGATGAAAGTGGAACAGATGAAAGTTTTAAGGTTCCAATAACAATATATTATATTTTGTATATACGTCAACCTTTATGTCAATTTACCATTCTATATCTCTGTAGGGATTAAATTCTAGCTAAAAAGCAGGGAGGGTGATGTTGTGGCATATGAGGGAGGAATAGAGGAGGTGATATTTAAGAAAAGGATCACTGAGGAAGTAATATAGAAGTCAATAGTTTTTAAAAATTGAGGACATCTGTGACCATAGAGGAGGAAATGATCGCAGGGAGATGGCCCAGCAAACATGGAGGTCCTGATGTAGATGCTTCATAGCTTTTCCATCAAGCAACCTGAAGACCGGATTAACTAGAGAGAGTGAATAGAGGAGAAGAGAAGGTCACTGAGGTAACTGAGTGGTGAAATCAGGTAAAGCTTTGTAGACCTTGGATCGATGTCAGATATCATAGGGCTATAATGGATGGATTGACACTTTATTTTAACTTTTAGTTTTTTTAATTTTATTTTAGGGATCAGGTTTTTTTCTGAAGTTCTGAAGTTCTGCAATCAGAGAGAAGAGTTAGAAATCCATTAAAAAAAAACCCTACGTAACAGATGATGGCAGTTTGTATTGCACTAGTAGTGATAGAAATGGTAGCAACTGCCAGATTATGAGTATTTTGTGATGTTAGAATTTTGTGGTGCTCATGGATCCCATGTGGTATCTAAAAGAACCAACAGTTCATGTCTACTTTTAAGATTGATCACATGAACTTTTAGAAAGGTGGAATGGCCATACACTGGAAAGGGAGAAACTATGAGAAAAGCCAGTTTTATAAGTGCTTAAAAGAAAAATAAAACTAGAAGTAAGATGTCAAACTTATTTAGTATGAGCTAGCTAGAAGACATTTTTGTATACAAATATGAATATAAGTGCAAAAACGGTGGCTAGAAATAAGATTTGGTGTTATCTGTCTCTCAAAGTTTAATAACTCCATGATGATAGTAAGAGAATGAATGCAGTTGGAAAACAGAAGAGAGCAATATCAAATGTGAGTCCTAAGGCACATGTGGGTATTGAAGTAAAGAAGAGAGGATGAGAAAGCCTCCTGAAAGATATCAGCCAGAGAGGCACATCTAAATTGATAAAGAGGCATTGAGAGTGAATAAAGCATTAGGCGACATACTATTGATAAGTCAATAATATTTGTACTGAAAGTGTACCAGAGGACACACATTGGTAAATGAATGGTGGGGATGGGAGCCTGACTTGAGCGGACTCAAGAAAGTGTAAAGCAGGCTTCAGAGTTGGTGATTTAGGACAACCATTAAAGGCCTTGTGCTGTAAAAAGAGAATGGGACATTCTGTGAAGGTGGGCAGGAGAATAGGAGCAATAGCAGAGCAGAGAAAGAGACAAGGAAAAAAGCAAACAATTGAGGGGAGAAGAAAGGCTTAAAACTGCTCTTTGTCCGTATAGAATTTCTGAGAGTAGAAATTTCTGACAGTAGGAATTTCTGAGAGATTGTGAGATGCGTGATGGCGTTAAAATGTTGCTGCTGGTGCACTCTCATAAATAAAGGGGCATAAAAACTCACTGAAGGTTTGCTGGCATTACAATTTCATATTTTAAAGATATTAGAAATAATAACCCCAAGAAAAACAAAAAATTGAGTCATGTTTTAGGTTTTGGAATATAAATGCATTGACATTGTATATCAACTCTTAAGCTTACTTGTTTAAATTTTTGAATAAGTATGTTTTTTATGATGTTTCAAAACCACATTTGCAATTCTCATCTCTCTCCACACACCATGAATCTCTCCCACATGCCGAGCTTCTATTGACTTCAAAGAAAACATTTCACGTGAAAGCAATAGAAATGGGTTAAGAACAGAACTCAAAAGAAAATGTGGATAATGTACATTATACATATACATGTAGACATACATATATTTATAGTCAGCAGTTGAAGACAATATATTCAAAGGATATTTGCAAATATAAAAATAGTCTATTTTTAGCTTATGCTTTTATTACTAAGTTGAAATTATTATTGCTAATTTTAAAAAAATGCACTTATGCCCTTTTCCTTTTTGCAACACGCTAGTCATCCCATATCACTCTAAAATAAAGCAAAAAGGAATTATATTCCATCTTTGATTATTGAAGAAATGCATTGTGCTTCTCAAATATTTATAAATTTTATAATAATGATTTCACCTGCTATATGGATACTTTCATAATCAAACATATAATAATTTGAAATTTAAACAGGTTAGTTATTTCAAAAAATCTAACACTTGTCCTGTTAGAAGTTAAGCAAATATTGGTCCAATTATTACTAAACGTGAGGTAATTTGACATACTGTACAGACTTACATATAAATATGATATTTAAAAGGATGTAAATGCATATACCTCAAAATTTTTAAAGATTAATTATCAACAGTGAAGGGATGTATAGTAGTGGAATATGTTCACACATTAATGTGTAATGTGAACATAATGTAAGTACTATACATAGAAATATGAGTTTTGAGAACAAGAATAATCAAATATAGTAGTGTATATTCTCTTTACACATTATGAAAACCTTTTTCTATAAAGATAAAGATTGAAAATCACTATCAGTAAACTCATATATCATAATTGTAGAATTATCTAGTAAAATACCAATTATTTTATATTTTATCCATTTGATAGTTTATTACACAATTTCAACCTACATAAACTGCAAACTCCTTATATAAAGATCTTATAACATTTTCACATATCACTTGGAAGAAAATGTAGTTAAAATAATAAACTCTATAGTATGATCTATTAAGTTAATTTAGATTTTATTATAAAATTACACACTATCTTATTATTTTTCTCTCTCCTTTAGTCTCTGCCTTCCTTGCTTTTCTCTCTCTCTCTCTCTCTCACCTTAGGTCTATTGACTTGATTGCCAAGGTAATTTAAAAAAAATCTGAACCATAGTACCATGGCTCCATACCAAAAATATATTACTGTGCATTCAATTGCAATATTCCTCCTGAGGCCAAAACATTATTTTCACAAAGAATAATGCTATGCAAAATAACAGGAAACATACTGTGAATAATGTCTTACATATGAAACCCTTAGTGCTGTTACTAAAACATGGTTTTTGTGTATACAAATCTAAATTGCCATAAAGCAAAGACAACCTAACAGCTAATGAATATATTAAGAGCATTTCAATTGTGAGCACTTTATCAATTGTTAAATGGAGTTAATTTTCCATAAGGCAAAAATATTACAACGTTACATTTAAAGGTATAGTAGATAAACGGATACATATGATGCTACACAGAGCAAAAATACTAAAACATCATATTTTCTACATATGATTCCTAGTGTTTACTCTTAAATGATATGTGTTCATTTATCTAAAATCTGTTCCAAGTTTTCAAAATTAAAAGTTATATATTACAATAATTAGGTATACATATATTTCAAAGATGTGGACCAGTGATCTAAAGTATTTGTTCACACATACTTCTGTTGTTTTTTGTAACTTTCACCAATATTCATTCAGTTTTAATGTGTGTGAACACTAGCAAAATTCCCAAAATCCAAAATATTCCATTAAGTACTATATGATTTTATGGGTTTCCTCATTAAAATAAAAAGACAGCTTCTTGGGACTTTAGGGCACCTGTTTAAAAGTAAATAAATTTTGTACAGTAATATGGCCATTAGTTGATAGAAGATGACAAAAGTTGTAAAGCAATTCGTAGCTAATGAAGCAGTGCACAAAGACAAATTCGTGTGTGGGTGAGTACTGACTAACCTATTACAAGCCTGTGAACAGTTCTGTAAGGTGCAACTATTGTTCTTTCCCAATCTAGAGCAAAAAAAAAAAAAAAACGGAAAGCGAAGACACAGGGAATCGATTTTTCTTGGGGAATAATGCATGATGTGACTATCCATGGCTCAACATCTGCAGTAGAGGCTGCCCGACTGTCACTGCTGACCAGGCAAGAAAAGATTACAATAAAGATGTCCTAATGCAGGTAGGAGAGAAATTTAAAACAAAATCCAGAAGCATAAAACAAAAACGACAGATTTACATCACCACCTCGTGGTGGAGTGGTTATGCACTGGGTTGCACGATCTGCAGGATAGGCAGTTCAAAACTAGCAGGAGTGCCACTGGAGAAAGATTGGGCTATCTACTCACAACCACAATTCCAGTTTCTGAACCCCACTCGGGGGTCGCTGTGAGTCCGCATGGCCTCTATGGCAGTGAGTTGAGATGGAAATCCAAAACAGAATTCATCCCTGGGACTGAACTCGCCCCCAGGGTTCAACTTTCAGAAGAAGGAAGATGGAAAAACGAAAAGAAAGAGAAAGAACTAAACCCTCAGCCTGCTCGAGGCAACGTTGACTCACAATGATCCATGGGACAGAACTGCCCCTTTGGGGTTCTTAGATGCTAACTGTTTATAGGAGTAGTTCTCTTCTTTCTTCTTCAAAGTGTCTGATAGTTTCAAACTTGTGGATTGCAGGCCAAAGTGTATCCATGAGATCACCAAGATTCACAAAGGATGAATCAATAGATCTAAATGATGAAAGTGACATCATGGAGGTAAGCGTGCCTCAGAACAATTAAGGGAGTTGGAAGAGAAACCAGAAAAAAGGATATGACCTCACAATAGAGTGATGTAGATAAAGGTTTTAAACATGATAGCATATGCAAATTATATGCCTTGTATGAAGGAAATAGAATAAAGGATGGTCAAAAGTTGTTGATCTTGGGGGTGACTAATTTTTTTTCATTTTTACTAGTTTTATTGGGTTATACATCATAAATACAATTTAGTTTCTCAAACATAGGAATTATAAAATTTGGAAACTTATAGCCTTAGAATTCATAGATTAGTGTAAAAGTGACAATTCTTCATCTATGATCTCAGTTATCAAAGGTGCTCCCTAACCCCAGATTTTCCTACTCAATAGTGATGAGATCCTTAGTAGTTCATGGAAGTTCATAGATGGACCCTGGAGATGGATTGGCACAGTGACTGGAGCAATAGGATCAAATATATCAAGGATTGTCAAATTATAAAGATCAGACCATTTCATTCAGTAGCTTAAAGACCACTGTAAGAACAGACTTGACACCACTTAACAATATAGACTGAACAGCTACCGTTTCTCTTGTCTGTCAAATGTTGATGCACTATGAATATGATTATATTTCAGGATCACACAGTGGCAGTCACTAATCTAGTGTTGATTTTAGGGTTTCGAATGTAGGGGTGGAGTCTAGCCTGACAATCTGGAGATAGCCAATGATATCTCTTTGTGGGTATGGCTTTTTCCGAAGAATTCTGGGAAATCTGATTGTATTTCCCTTTGGAGGCAAGAGACTTAGGACTCTGACTCTTGCAGACGCTCTACTGACAAGAGCCACGGCTGACTCCCTTTGAAACATCAATGAGCAGAAGCCACTTGGGCTTACCCACATGGAACCAGATCTCTGGAGCCTGAAAAGTGGCAGAAAGACTTCTGCCAGTGTTGAGATGCTTGAGAAGCCCCAGAGAGGCCTCTGCCAGTGCTGAGATGCTTGAGAAGCCCCAGAGAGGCCTCTGCCAGTGCTGAGATGTTTCTACCACCACTGGATACACAAGACTCTGCAACCACTAGCTTGTGATTGCCCTAGCATCATTGTGTGTGCTTCCTGAATCTGTAGATGACTTTACAGATCGGTATCAGACATATGGGCTAATATCAGACTTATGACCTTGGACTGGACTTGACTGGGGTGTTTCCTCAATGTTCAATTGCTCTTGCATATAAACCACTTTCTTATACACATATGCGGGCTTATCAATTTGTTTCTATAGTCTACCCAGATGAACACACCCTGGAAAACATCAAAGCAAAACTGCAAGTGTGTCATATCCATCCTGGTAGGTCTGCTATATCATTAACAAATATTATTTTCCATGGTCATTGAGTTAGTTTTCAGGTCATGGTGACATCACCTTATCAACTTTTCCAACATTCTTATGATTAGGTCCTGATCACACTGTTGTGATCCTGCAAATTTTCAGGAGCAGATTTTCGAAAGTAGACACCCAGGCTATGTTCTCTCTTCATTTGTCTTAGTTTGGAAGTGCTGCTGACACCTGGTCAGTATCGTGGCAACATGCACGTGCCCACTGACAAATGCGTGGTGACTGCGTGATGTCCACTGACCAGGAATGGAACTCCACCCTCCCGGTGGCCCACCATTCCCTGATGACAGATGTGATCACCAGCACCACTGAATGATACAAAATACAGTGCTGTGGTGCCAGATTTGTGTGTTCAGGTCTACAAACTGGTAGGTCTGTGAGGTTGCAAAAATATGGCAACACTTTTATTCTCCATTTTCTCATGTGTAAAGTAGAAAATTTTATGATCTTCAAAGTGCTCTTTAAAAAAGGATGTAGGAAGGAATTTATGGAATTATTCTTAAGGTTAGCACTAAATATCCTGTTCACTTTTGAGAACCCCATATCTCCCTACCTACTTAGCCCGTAAGTGGAAAAATAAAAGAATGAGTGACAGATATCCCTTCTATAAAAGTTCCTGCATATATCTAGCAAAGTTCTTTTAATAGTGTCATCACACCCACAGACAGAGGTCCAGAGATTTTAATGTATATTTGAATCATATCTGACTGGTCCCTATTTCTTGAATCTTAATCCATTTCTCAAACACTGCTCAAAATAACATCTCAAATTTCTGATCTATTCATTTCTTTTGCCCATTTTGAATTAACAGAGGAGGTATTATTGTCTGAATTATGGAAATAAACCATGTTGTAATATTCTCCTTTCTTCCACTGAGGGAACAGCTTACGGCTGCACACATATGAGCACATTTATTTCACATTTATTTTTTAGCTCTCTGACAGAATACAAAACTTATTTTTTCTATGAAATTAGAGTCTGTCTCATATTTACTACATATCTTTGAAAATTTCTTGCCCAGGCTTCTCCCTGGTTAGTATCTAAAATGGGTCTAAGTTATCCACAAAGTTATCTTTCTATTACTGAAAACCA
Organism: Nesogale talazaci; assembly: GCA_004026705.1. Lineage (NCBI taxonomy): Eukaryota > Metazoa > Chordata > Mammalia > Afrosoricida > Tenrecidae > Nesogale > Nesogale talazaci. The sequence continues at coordinate 77,368 of PVJH01002242.1, read as the reverse complement.
TTTCATTTGCATGTCATAATAAGGATATCACTTATGTATAGATGTGTTGAATATTATAAGTAAATGTTTATATTTTGATACTATTTGACTATACTTGATACATGTGTTTATGTTTTTTTTCTCATGAATTAACCTCTTCAGTCTCATGTAAAACTCATTATCCCTGATGATTTTCTCAGTTTCAGGAATAGTGGTTTGTCTTGAGATCCTACTTTCTGATGGGTACAGGAAAAGTCTGATATATCATTCTTCAGCGTGATAAATAAATTTTGGTGGACCGCAAGATGTATAAAAATGAATGGATGGAGCCCAACCTGTCCATTAATTCAAAATCAATGCAGTCTCTTATATATTAGTAAAAGGAGGACCCTGGAGCTTCTCCTTTCTCTCCCCTTTCATCCTCCTACTTGATGGACACCCTGAGAGCTGCCAGAATCCTGTGTTGTTTCCACCTCCCTTGAATCCAGAAGACTTTGCACCCACCAGGCTGTGTTCTTTGTGCATTCTGCATTATCGCATGTGGTGTGCGAGTCTGAGGAGCGACTTCTGGATTAGTGTCAGATGGATGGACTTGTATGGACTGGACTGGGATGCTTTCTTGATAAATAATTACTTCTTGCTAGAAAGTTCTTTTGTCTGCATATATGAATTACTCTTTATTTGTTTCTCTAGTCAACTGGCTTAACACATGCAGTTTCCCCTTGCTATAAGAATGGAATTTAAAACAAGCCCTTTGCATGTCAAAGAAGAAACAACATATCTCTCTCTGATCATACCTTATGTTGCATAACATCCAAATAAAGTGCATCTTTCTAGATGAATATTTGGGATAGGCACTCTTCAAAGTTATTAGCTTGAATTCTTATAAATTTGTATTTTACTATGTCCAGGAAAAGTTTTAAAAAATTTGTTTCTAGTTTACTAGTTCCTATCAATATATCAAAGTATAATAAAATTTAAAATGATATTGTAGATTTTACTTGAAAAATTTAAGATATAACACAAATAGTTTGAAAAAAGAGGCTTCAAAGAGTACATAGGAAAATTTTATTATCTATTACTTCTATTTTCCATGAAAATGTTGACTCCCACCTCATCTTCTAATTCTAAATGCATCAATAATCTCAACTTTCACTATTCCAAAGGTCAAATAGATTCAGGTATAACGAATCATGTAGACAAAGGTGACAAATGAAAACTTAATAATAACACATGTCTACTCCCTTGAAATCTCACAAAATTTGAATTTCTAAACTGCTTATTTGTGTTTATATAATTCATTTAACTACAAGTCCTTGCCCTTAACTGAAATCTAGTTGTGTGTTTATTTATGGCATCTATTTACTGGATTGGGCTCATAAATGTAATGCCACTGTATAAATCTATAAGAATGCATCCATAAAATAAATTAAAATAAATACCTCCATGAACACAGCTGGTCTAGAATATGTAGTTCAAATAATTTTGTAGTTGTTCCTCTCAGAAAACAATTTTGAAAAGGAAAAAGAATGTAAATATGAAAAAAAATGAAAATAGTGCTTAAACTGAAATTAAAGGGATAAAAAAGCAACAAGTGCAACAACAAAAGATCTGACATTTACGCTCTGAGAGCACATAGAAAACCCCAAATCAGGAAATGTAAGAGTTAATGCTAAAAATATTGACCTTATAGTCACTGAAACACATGGTTTAATCCTTTAGGCATCCTAGTGTATGTGAAAGCAGCATTTTTTTTCATAAAAGATGTGAACTGTGATTTTGCAAAATATGTTTCATTTGCTTTATGACATTATAAAATTTAAGGAGTTCATTACTGGTGAACATTTTAGATCATTCAATGAAAAAGACAGTCAAGGAAGGATCTCTTTTTTTCCCCTCAAACATTTAAAAACTCAACCAATTTTCATAAATTACCAGCACACTGTCTAGTTCCTACATATGGTGATTTAAAAAAATATAGAGAGATATACATCTCATATACATAAAAGATGAAAGGCAAAAGGCAAAGCAGGGGATGGGGATGATGAGACACAGGGGTTGTCTGTAATTCATTGCCTAACATGCCAACACAGAAATTCTTGTAGAGTTTAATATATATATATATATATATATACTCATATGTGTGTATATATGTATTTTTCTATTATCAAACTGTCAGATGAAATTTGCAGGTTCCAGAAATGAGAAGGGAGCTCATATCTAGAATAGTGAGCATAAGTAAAAGCTAAAGCACCTCATGGGAGTTACATCACCAGATACGTCTATTTTGACCTCTTAATGCCTAGACAAAGGCAAGAATAAATACCAATGTGCTATAGAAGGTTAGAATGAAGTTCTCTAAATAAATCTAGGAACTTGCACACTCTGCCAGAAACATGGTATTAAAGGGGACATTCACTATGGCAACAGTTTCAAGCATAGCTACCAAAGAGAAACCATAATCCCCAATCTGCCAGGTTATGTGATTCAATATCAATTTCAGTAGAAATGAACAGGACATGGTAACATAAAATATTCAGCAACTCAAGGAAAATCATAGCACTTTACCAGACCCAAGTGAAGCATCTAAAACTCATTGTCCATGGAGGATTCCCGAATGATCTGAATTTATTCTATTGATTACTAATGTTTGTCAAAGTGCCATATCACTTAAATTTATCTTTATGCACTTTAGTGTAAGAGTACATATAAAACAAAAGTTATATGTATTATTTTAGCCTTACCCTGACAGTAATGAGTTAATTGACCTCTGGAACCTCAGTTTCCTCACCAATAAAATGAGGATTACTATAAATCCCCAGCTCACGACATAGATTATAACGTGTGTAAGAGAGAACAATGATTTGATAACATGTTGAAAGATGCAAGATGCTGCACAGACCGATGTAAAGGGATTAAGAGACTCTGAAAATGTCCATCATATGTTCAAAATAAGCCAATGTTTTAAGGTTAGCATAACCTGGAAAATTCAAGTCTGAGTAGCAACAATCCTACATGTGGCCAAGGAATTTTCTCAAGGGGGTAGAGAATTTTCATCAAGTTCTTCTGCTTAGATTACATGGTTTTAAATGATGAAAGCAAAATTAGAAAAATAAATAAAGCAATCAAGCATGCTCTTTATAAGGTGAATTAATTCCATTCAACTATCGTCGAGCTTCAGACTGTGATTAATGATTCACATCTTAGTTTATTCCATTCTGTGGCTCTGAGGCAAAGTCTGCAATATTTTTGTTTGGTTTTCTCCGTTAGTTTCCTAGGAAGTTTCAATAGCATTTCTTGCGAGTCACATTTAACAACACCCCCCCCCCCAAAAAAAATGAACTCATTGTCATCCAGTCAATCCCCACTCACAGCTGCTCTGCAGGACAGGGTAGCCTGCCTGTGCCAGTTTCTGAGACTAGCTTCTTACAAGAAAAGAAGGATTTTGTCTTTCCTCCTTTGAAGAAGCTGATGGTTTCAAACTGCTAACCATGTGACAGGCAACTCACCATGTGACCATAACACCACCACTAAAGACAATATTATTTCTACTAATATTGGGATCTTAGAAAGAAGATTAAAGACGGCTGATGAAATTTCAGTTCAAAACATTTGCTCTGTGGAGGATGCTCAGATTCGTCCTCCTGCCCTGGCTGTTGAAACTCCCTGGAGTTATTGCTGTCTTTGCCTTCGTACAATCCATGAGTTGCACAATCTTCATCCAATCTAGGACACATGCCTGAGTATCATACAGTAAAAGTGAATTGTAATCTTCCACTTCAAATTTTCAGAGGCATAAATTCCCTCTCAAAACTCATTGCCATCGAGTCAATGTGGATTCAAAGCAACCGTGTAGGACAGGACGGCACTGCCTCTTTGGGTTCCTGAGATTGTAAATCTTTACTGGAGTAGAAGGCCTGGTCTTTCTCCATCACAGTCCCTGGTGTTTTCAAACTGCTGACCTGGCAGTTAGCAGCCAATGCGTAACCACTATGTCACCAGCACAGCATCCAGAGCACCAAAGTAAGGACATTTTTCTTAGTGATACTGAAAAGAAATTAGGAGACCTCTCCTGATTGGTGTAATATTGTTTTATGGTTCTTGTTATAGATCAGCGGTTCTCAAGCTGTGGATTGCGACCCCTTTGGAGTTTGAAAACCCCTTTTCGCAGGGGTTGTCTAAGACCATCAAAGAACACATATTTATTATGAACTTAGGAACCATGACACCATTCCTCGATCCATCTCCAGGGGGTCCGTCCACATACAGATATGTGCACATACGAGTAACCATAATGAAGACTGTTGCCCATGCTACTCCATGCTTCAAGACGAAATTTTATTTATTTGTAATTAGAAATAAATATGTCACAACACATAATTACACAGTGTGATAAATCTCTATGTTTTAATTATGTTCGATTTGTAAAGATGAAAATAAATACTGCATACCAGATATTTGCATTATGATTCATAGCAGTAGCAAAATTATAGTTATGAAGTAAACATGAAAATAATTTTATAGTTGAAGGTCAGCACAACATGAGGAACTGTATTAAAGAGCTGCAGCATTGGGCAGGTTAAGAACCATAGTTATAGATTGATCTTGACTACATCATGTTACCGAAGTCCAGACAGTGAGTACAGTTACTATTTATTGTTGACGAAATGTCATGATCAGCCTGTTCACATAATTCAGAATTCATATTAACTAGCAATGCGTTAGTTATGCTAACCAACAGTAGTGCTTACTTCCTAGCCTCATCTGTCTGCTGTGTGGTTTCACTAAGATCATTTCTTATTCATTCTCTCTAGTCAGAAGTTAAACAGAAAAGAAAATCTGTCAAAGAATGATTAGAACAGCATTTACCTTTTGTGGCACCTTTGTCATATTTTAACAATGGGTAAATGGCACTGTCTTTCAGAATAACATCATGAGCACATATGAGTCTTCACTTCCCCATTATCAAGCAAGTTTGGCTTACCTATTGCATATGCATTAGTGAAGTTGAGTATGTCAGACAGATTCACTTTAGTAAACACTTCTTTTTGAAAATCATTTTATTGGGGGCTTGTTCAACTCTGATAACAATCCAAACATGCATCCATTGTGTCAAACACATTTGTACATTTGTTGCTCTCATCATTCTCAAAACATTTGCTTTCTACTTGAGCCCGTGGTATCAGCTCCTCATGTTTTTCCCCACTTCCCGCATCCCCTCCTCATGAACCCTTGATAATTTATGAATTGTCCTTGTTTTGTCATATCTTATACTATCTCACATCTCTTTTCACCCACTTTTCTGCTGTCCATCCCCCAGGAAGGAGGTTATATATAGATACTTTAAATCAGTTCCCCTTTTCTCCCTGCCTTCCCTCCACCTGGCATAGCCACTCTCATCAGTGATCCTGAAGTGATCATTTGTCCTGGATTCCCTGGGTTTTCAGTTCCTATCTCTACCAGTGTACATCCTCTGGTCTAGCCAGATTTGTAAGGTGGAATTGGGATCATGATAGTTGTAGTGGGGGTGGGGAGGAGCATTTAAGAACTAGAGAGAAATTGTATGTTTCATTGTTGCTACACTACGCCCTGGCTGACTTGTCTCCTCCAGAGACCCTTCTGTAAGGGAATGCCCAGTTTCCTGCAGATGGGCTTTTGGTCCACAATCTCCACCTCCCTCCTCATTTACAATGATATGGTTTTCTATTCTTTGATGCCTGAGGCCTGAAGCCTTAGACACCCTGTGATCACACATGCTGGTGTGCTTCTTCTATGTGGGCTTTTTTGCTGCTAAGTCAGATGGCCACTTGTTTACCTTTAAGCCCAAGACACTATGTCTTTTGACAGCTAGGCACCATTAGCTTTCTTCAGCACATGTGCTTATGTACCCATTTGTTTTCACCAATGATCATATCGGGAAGGTGAGCACATAACGATATGATATTTTTATTCTTTGATGCCTGCTACCTCTTCAACACCTTGTCATTACACAGACTGCTGGTATGCTTCGTCCACGTAGGTTTTGTTGCTTCTGAGCTAGATGGCTGCTTGTTTACCTTTAAGCCTTTAAGACCCTGCTGACATAGTGGTTACCCAATGGGCTGATGTCAACAGTTCAAAACTACCAGCAACTCTGCAGGAGAAAAATGGGGCTTTCTTATCCCATGAAACTTACAGTCTCAGAAGTCAACACTTTTGATGTTATTTTTTGGAGCACTCCACATGCCCTTCCCCTATTCAAAAGACCAATTCCCAACAGCACTCAGGTGTCCTAATATTTCCAGCTCAGCTCCTTCTTGCTAATTAGGTCTCTCTCCTGGACCTGCTTTTGTCACTTTCTTACCATTGTCTTAGGCTTTCTAATCTACTGATTTCTTCAAACTGACAGCATTTCCTGACTTTAATGTAGAAACAGAAAGAATTGTTTCTTGTCTTTCTCTTCCCACGTTTCATGGCTTACACACTGATGATGCACCCTTCATTATGAAACAGTTTACCCCTATAAAGTAAGGTGACCAAATGTCCCACTTTTTAACAATTTAATAATGTCCTGGGCATTTTAAAATTAAAATAAATATATTGTAGTACTATCTTTGCATTCTATGAAAATTGTTGTTGCTCTATATAGACCAAATTTTTAATCAAGGAACCCTCTTCCTCCCCCCGGTCAATGGTGTCCTGCTTAAAATCTGATCACTTTATTGCAGAGTTAACTTCAAAACCTTTCATGTTTCTTAAAAGTGCAATGAACATTAAGAGAGTAAGTTTGGATATTGGATACATCACGGAGTGACAGGGTAATTTATTCGCCCATGCTTGATCATTTTCTGTTGATTAAACAATGATATCTGTTTTTTCAGAGTTGAGTGATCCATTCCACTCAGCATCTTCAGTGTGGTTTGCGCTCACGCTGTAAAAGCTGTGTCTTTGATATCTGTGTTACATCTGCATCATCTTCTAGCCTATGTGGATGATCTCCAAAGCAGCTAATGCATCTCATCTGGATTACCTAGAAAACATTTCTTTACCTTCCTCAAGTCACTGATTGGTTTAAATTAGAATAGAGGAGTTTCCTGAAAAATGTCACCATCATAAATATTATGAGAATTAGAAAACATTTATGGCAACAAACATCTCTGCGTGGCTAGGAATCATAGAAGACTTTGAGAATATAAGAACAGTCTAAACGGTTTCTCACTGTCGCTGTCACTTAGTGCCCAGTAACTATGCCAGACACCTTAAATTTAATCCTAATTTAATTCTAACAGTAATCTTGCACATTTTGTTATTGAATAGATGAGGATACTGAGGCACCAAGGCAGTAGCTTGTCGAAACCAAAAATACAATAAAGAAGTTGATCATGGAACCCATGTCCATCCAACTGTAGAGCATGTGTTTTTTAGACTCCCTTACTTCTGCTAACTACAGATGAGTTCATGTCTACACCACCCAATTTCATGTGAGCAGGCAAAGCTGCTTCATGCAGTTTTCAAGGCTGTGGCAGTTTGGAAACAGATTGCCTTTCTTGTCTTTTAGGCACTTCTGAGTAGATTCAAACTGTCCAATTTTTGAGGGCATAACCACTTGTGTGACCCAGAAATCCTAGCTTTCTGCTAGAACCAACTATTTGTTTGGTGGTTATTGTTATATTCTGTAATGCGATGGAGAACTCACCATCGATGGAGAGGCGAACTTGGATGGTTAATTAAAGGACATTATGAAGCAGCATTTCAAAGGACTCTGATGCACTCGACACAATGGATGGATAAGACTTGTATGAGTGCCCAGTAAAATGATGAAAAAACAAACAAAAATGCCATAAAAAGGAAACACATAATACATTTTTAAGGAGTGGAAAACCCTACCATGGAAAATGAATATCATCCCTTATGTGTATTTCCAATGTTGTTTTGTAGATATGTCAACTTAAATGGGACAATTAATGTAAGAGCTTAAACATTAGGTACAATGTGATGGCAAGATTAATCTTGGATGTTTAATGAAATGCCATCTCTCCTTTTAGTTAAAAGTCTGACAAACTAGTGACAGTACATATATGTCCTGCAAGCCATTTAATTAAGAACTAATATTATAGTGCCCTATTGTCTTCACCAAATAAAGAGATTCTTGTTTAAAACAAGATGTTTATAAGGCATTCTCTGAAGGTTAGAGATATCTCATGCAAGACCTGAAAATAATCTTTACTCATTTTTTAATTGGTTAGGATTTAGGTATTCATATTTTTATTCTAACTTTATATGACTTAGTTATTTTACTAAAAATCATGTTTCATTTTAACCAGACTAATTACACTTATGTCTAACCATGAAAAATACACCCCCAATATACAAATATTATTGTTATATCGCATGAAATGCTTTTATTTATTTAATTCAAATCTATTTATTTATATAAAAAATGTTAAGTACCTATATGTTCTGAATTTCCTATAAAGACAGGTGGCATACAGAATTTTGGAAGAATGGTGGAAAAATAAGGCTGAAGAGTGTCAATTTTCTTGGCATTGGATTTCTTAAGATAACAAGCAATGTTTTAGCTATGCTCTTTTTCATTATTAAACATTTTATTGGCGGGGAGCTATTACAAATTTTCTAACAATCCATCATTCAACTGTATTAAGCACACATTTCTGTTATCCATCCTCTTGAGCAGGATGGTGGTGTTATATATCCAACCTTATAATCAGTTCCCCCTTTCTCCACTTTCCCGCACTCCTGCCCCTACTTAGCTTTGCTCTTTAAAGTAATAAAAAATCTCCATTTTCATTTTTTCAGTGATGCTTGACTAATTTTTCCTCACTAGAAAGTTTTAGAAAACATTTGAGAAAAAATGAAACCATCTATATGTATTATAATTTTACTCTTGAAGAAGGAGGAAGCAAATGAGATGAAAAAGATGAAAACCTAATACTTACAATATAGTTTATGTGAGGTGTAAACTATTTTAAGATTAAATACTTCTATTTACTTATTATAATCATGTATGCGGCATATCTCAGAAATAACTTACAGCTCATCTTTCATTAATATTTTCAGATAATAATTGTTTAAGATAATTTAAGAAACTATAGTCTTTTAAGTGTTCATCAACTTTGTCATCATTATTGTTATTATTTTTTCATCTTAAAGGAGGAGACCGAACCCTGGTGGTGCAGTGCTACATTTTGGGCCGCCATTATCAATATTTGTTCTTAAGTCCATATTTAAGTGCATATTTAAGTCGAGCCACCTGCTGCCCCACAGGAGGAAGGCGAGCCTTCCTGAAAACTGCAGTGCAGTGCTTCCGGGGCCTGCCTGTCTGGTTGCCATGAATCCGATCTTCTCTTTGTCAGTGAAGGCTTTTTGATGCGGTTTTTTTTTTGTTAGATTATTTGATTCTACGCAGAGAAGGAAGCAAAAGAGTTAGAATAGTAATATTTTGCAATTCCAGAAAGTGAGCTATCACGAGGTGATGGAACTAGTCAAGGTGCCACGGTTGAAATCAACTAGCACCCATGATAGAAGAAAAAATTCTCAAGATTAGAAGGTGCATGGTGAACTCCGTTTTTTAAATTTATACTTTTATGAAGCAAGTACATTTATAAGATAATTTATTTGGCATACAAAAATACATGGTATTAAATTTTCATTTATGTGGAAACATTCTAGTTTTATTTCAAATCATATTTTTCATTATTATAGATGCCTCATTAATAAGCCTTAAAAAGGACTTATTAGAAAACAAAGCAAATAAGTGTATATATATATATATATATATATATATATATATATATCATTCCAGAGATAACAAATGAATTACCTAAAATATCAGAAAATTATTGTAAAATTCCAAGTTACTTTGTCTTTTGTCTTCCATTATTTTAAATTCTTCTTTTTGAAGTTGTGTCATGTTTATGCTAGTAATGTAAATGATGTTGGGAATGTTTTATCTTCCTTTTACTTATAGTAGCTAAATATAATTGTCCTATTGTGCCAAATTAAATTGCAAACTCTGGGTTTTAAGTCCATATTTTACCAATGCATATTGATATTGAACCCAAATCTTGCAATGTTGAACCCAGACATCATATTTATATAATAATGCTTTTTTTCATAATGAGTATGTTTTACACAATAAACTTATGTAGTTTTAACAAGTATATGGTCATTTATATAAGTCATAGTTTTTGCTAGGTACTTTGAGGCCAACCACAAAATTTCTTAATAGTAATAGACTCAGTAATAGCAGTATGGTTTAGTAGGTAAGATGAAGAATAATAATTAATCTTTTCCCAGTATGTAACTGGTGTGTTCAATGATTACTACTTTCTCATTAAGAATATGTTGAATTATGCTACAGATAGCACGCTATTTGGTTTAATGAGGAATTAAAATAGCTGGAATTAGATTTAGACTAGAATCCCATGAGGATTAATAAAGTGATTAAAGTGGGTGTGGAAAATCTTTTGAATTTTCTATTTATCTCCAACTTCAATCAAGAAGCTTCAATCTTAGGGTGGAAAATGAGGACTACACCATGCAGGTAATTTTTTTAATGAAATTTGTTAGTTGTATCTAGATTTTGGTTTTTTTTTTCTCTTTTCTCTTTCTTTTTGAGACAGCATTTCACTCTGTATCTTGTCTCCACTCAAGTTGGATCTGACTCATGAGTAACTAAGAAAGCCAAAATATGCCCAATAAAAATGATTCTCACTGTTAAAATACTACCTTATTCAACTTTTAATTAAGAGAAGCCTTCAAATTTATATAGCAATTGCTTATGGATATTTATCATCTTTCATATATTGTGCTATGTACTTCTTTATTAATTTTGGAGAACCACATGGTCATACTATGAAATATTTTGTAATATTATTCATATTGTGTTTGCCAGGAAATTTACTTTGAGGGATTAAAGTAACATGTCCTAAGCAGCATTTCATGATGGACCTCAAGTTTCCTACCAATGTTTGACACATGGTGTATGCATAATGAATCAGAATGAATATCATGCATTTTGTTGTTGTGATTTAATTGTTATATGATACAGTTCATTTCAAGACAGAGATCTTATCTTTAGGGATTGACTGAATCAAGTGAGTCTTTAAAAGTGAGTTGGCTCTTTCTGGATGCAGAAATTCAAGTCCAAAGAACACAATTTGAGAAGTATTTGTCATTAAAGCTTCTTCTTTTTTATTTAACTCTGAAGATGAGAGAAGAGCCAGGTCTCAGCAATCTAAAGTTACCCTGCATGAGCAAGGGAAACAAATGGATTTAATAGCTACTAATGGACACAAGGTAACATTTCTTCCTTAGGGACAATGATGGCCCTCTGAAGAAACCCAGAATTTTATAAAATCTAGAAAGCCCATTAAAGGAGAGTCACCTCCCCTAAAGAGGGATAATCTGTCCATTGCCTATAAGGGGTCTTCCACTTTTATTATCCATGTTGTCTTTTATCACTGCCTTTCCTTTATATTTTCCCTGTACATGTGATATTTGGCACATGGACATGGATGTTCTGTTAGTATTTAACCACAGGAGAGAGAAGTTCTAATGCTCCACCATGTTACTACATTTTGAATGCTTCGATGTGATCATAACATCACCTAGGAGGGGAAGGCTACTATCTGGAACCTTGGTTGATGGTGACGTTTTCTGTTCTATTCACCCTTGCCCCCCTTTTTATACGTTAGCAATAAACAACATTAGAATAGCTGGCCATCCCACTGGAACAGTGTCTGATCTGAGCTCTGCTCCAAAAATGCTTTAACTAGAACCTACTGAATGCCCATTGCAGCTATCCGTTAGAAAATGGGAACCCCAGTACTACAACCATAAGCAGCCACTATCTTCTGCACGTAGCCTGAATGGACTTGGAAGCAGATTCCCTCACAGAACATTTATCTTGCTGAATCCTTGATTTTAACCATAAAAACAAGCAACGGGAGGACCCAGTCATGCTGTGCCTGGATGTCCGACCTACTGAACTGTAAGCTAATGAAAGGGGATAGTTTTGAGATACGGATTTGGTGGTTACATGTTATGAAACTACAGAAAATTAATAGGATAATTCAGAATTCACAAGCTAGAGTTCTGATCATAAAGCCTCAGCCTTTCTATCAGCATTTATGATGTTATGAGTTGTAAGGTCAGTAGTTCAAATCCACCAGACACTTTAAGGCAATCTGCTTCCAAAAAAGATTTATAGGTATAGCACCCTTATGGATCCATATTATCCTGACCTAAAGGATCACTCTGAGTCAGAATTGATTCAATGAAAGTGGAGGTATGCTTTAGTTTATACAATTCTACTCTCTTATGCATTGTGCATGCTGTTTCAGAGAAACATAGCTCATTTACTGCTCACCATCTACCATCTACCATCACATGGGAACCAAGATTATTTAATGGAAAAAGGACTGGATATGCACAATAGATCTAAAGGAAGCTCAAATGATAAAATATTCCATTTGAGCCTAACTACAATTTTCATGATTGACTTTATAAAACTCTATCTGGTGACAAGGCTACTCACATCCCTGGTCTGCAGTCAGAGGAAATTCACTGGAGGATTAATCCATATGAGGACACAGGAAATGGATATTGGGCTTCCACAGTCATCTTTTTCTTTCTGTAAACCTAGTGTTGACAGCATAAATTCATATCGTTCCCTCTTTAGGTTGTGGATTTTGTTGTCTACAATCCTTGGGTCACATAAGCTGTTGTACTTCTTCCACGTGGATTTAGTTGATGCCTCACTTGGATGGCCACTGGTTAGAAGACAAGTCCTTAAGACTCCAGGCACCATATTTTTTTGATAACTGACACCATCTGGTTTATTTTCCATACTTTAGCATAGCATCCTATCTTCAGTGATCTCTTCATGAGGGTGAATATCAAGAGGGCCATTTCATTAGAACTAATTTTGCTGAGAGTAGGGCTAGAATTAAGTGTGAACCCAAAATTGAAAGGGAAGCATTTGATGGATCCTATTCTATCATTTGTTAAACTCCACATACATTAAAAATAGCCTCATAGTTTCTGTAAGCAATTATAATGTCTTATGTATGCTACTATCTTTATCATATAGCATAGAATTGCAGGTAGAAGGAAATAACTTTGTCAAATAGATTATGGATATCTATTGAGGAATAAAGAGGACTCAGAAAAATACTTTCCTCAAAAGATACATAAGATTGTTTGTGAATCATTTATACAGTATTTATAATCATGTAGGGCATGAATAATAAGTGCTTAAGATACATTTGACTTAATAGAATGGATCTTGAAGGTTATGTCATACATCTCCATGCCCCTAACAAAAGTGAATAAAATACTTAACATAATAGTCATAATTCAGAAAATAAAAACATATCTAAGTGACTTATACATGGGAAATAAATGAGATGAATTCAACATATGCACTCAATGGATGTATTTCAATAAATCACTGAAATCATGCATGCAAATCTAATGGGTAGTTATATTTTGGTTATTGTGTGAGTTTTTTAATTTTTACTTTTTTATTGTGAGATGGAAGACATCCATTACACTCTTAAGAGATCATTAAGCTAAATTGTGCTTTTGACTTGAATAGTAGAGACAAACTAACTTGATATCTGTGATATATCTATACACTACTACATTGGCAATATCTATCTCTCCATTATCCATTTGCTAATATTTTGATTGTTGTATAATGTGCTAGTTGTAGACTCATGACCCTGTGTCCAGAAAATATTAGAAAATAGACATTAAGGAGATAAATATATCTAATCTACTGTGCCCATTAAAGAAGGATCTCAAACAAGAAAATAAGTCATTTCCCTTGTACATCACTTTTCTAGTAATGACAGTTGGGTATTCCTTTGATATCCTTATACAGTGATGTAGACATCATGCAAAAATCACCCCTTCTAGTCAATGCTGGCACCTTACAACCTATAAAACATTGTTGAACTACCCCTGTGAGTTCTTGAGACTGTCAATGTTTGCAGGAAGAGAAAGCTCTGTGTTTCTCTTACAGGGTAGCTGGTGGTTTTGGACTGGCAGCCTCTGAATAACAGCCCGATGCTTAATGGCTGCACTGTCACAGCTCCTTCCAACCTCACAAGAGCTTGTGGTTTGCTTGTTGAATGTAGACAAATTCATGAATTATTGTATCCAGTTTTCTGTTCCCAGGATTTAGATCTTTCATCTTAGACATCTATAAAACCAACTTCCCAACATTTATCTAGTTGATCACTTTCCTGGATTTTGTATCAGATGACCTGTTAGCTGTCGTTTTAGAAAAAAAAACACTAGTAATTTATGATTTTTCAAACTTTATAATCCTTATAAAACAACACAAAAGGATTCAACGCACTCAGTGTGCCCAAGATTTTGTGTGTGTGTGTGTGTGTGTGTGTGTGTGTGGGTCATTCAAGTTGAAGAAAATGGCTAGATAAACAACTGTTTGGATAGCAGTTGAGCTCTTAATCACTGCTCTACTAAGAAGCCCAGATGCTACAGCTGGAGTTTCTGATTTAATGGTCTTGGAACAGTCTTTCTCAACTGACTTAGACTGGGAAAATCAAACATTAGTGCCCCAGTCATCTATTGTATGTTATGAGTTAATGTTTACCTGTTATCTAGAGTGTCATAATTTTGGAAGAACCAAGACACACCACTCAAACTATTTTCTTTGCTATTAAGGCGAGGATTGATGGCTGAGTAAAGACAAAATACATTAAATGATGTAGGCTGAGTGCTCCAGAAAAGTGAAATATTTTAAGGATGAATAGATACTAGAAATAAATACTAAAGATAGATACTATAAGATACTATAGTATGATAAATAAGTACTATGAGGAAAAGGGCCCACATAAAGCAGACAGCTTCTAAGCCCACTGTATGTAAGGCAGTTGTGTGTAAGAATGGAGACTTCTCCTGACTCACACAACTCCAGGAGTTGGTGATCTCAAGATTGGTAAGATGATGGCAGGTTTGGGCCTACAGGAACAAATGAATCCAAAATTGATAAGTCAGGCTTGCAACTGTTAGGGCTAATGAATCCAGGGAGTAGATCAGATGGCAGGACACAAACTACAATCAGAAATGACTGGCAAATGACTGGCTGTTGGCTAAAACCCAACCAATTGAGCATAAATGTCATATTCAGAATCCAGACCCAGCAAGAAGAAAACAAGCTTTTTCACAGTGTCTACTTATTAGAAACAGGTCACACTCCCAAGGAAACTTGGGGTTGGTTGTTCACTGCAGTTGACGTTCATTCTAGATCTCATTATGAAAATAATTACATTTTGTTAGACCTCATCATGGGAGAATACTAGGTATTGACTGTCAAACTACTGAGAATCCTGGTCTACAAAACCTTAACTATCACAAGTGCCAAATAGTTTAAAATATTATGCTATCAATTAGATCAATGAATATATACACGCTTATTTTAAATAAATATATATGCTTTAATATTCTGGATCTTACCTCACAACTTATCATAAAATAGACAGGTCTAAAAAATAACAAATTTATGGCCTCAGAATTCTGGAGCTCAAAATCCAAAAGCAGAGAAGAAACTCTAGAGAAGAGAGATGTGTTAGCAACCACGGACATGCCTGGGATTGTAGAAGGTGCTTCACATGGCCCTTTATTCCCTTTATGACTTTTTAATAAGACACCACTCAGAGGGCTTCCATAGTATGACCTCATTAATATAACAAAAATTATATCCCCAAATACTGCTTATTTATATGCATCATACACTCAAACTCAGTACCATAGAGTCAATTTCCACTGAAAAGTACCTTTTAGGGCAAAGTAGAACTATCTCTGTGGGTTTCTGACACTGGAAATCTTTATAGTAATAAAGTGAAGCTGGTAGTGGTTTTAATCTACTGAACTTGATAACAGTTTATTATGTAACCCACTATACCAGCAGTCTCCTTCTTTATAAGCACTAGATTTAGTAACTTTTTGAGATTCATATTCAATACATTATAATGCATATTTTAAAATGATAAATGCATCGCATGACTCATAACATTTATTCTTAAGCTTCTAATAAATACAATAGCTATTTACTGAATTAATAAAAAGTACATATTTTACTCTCAGATTCATTCCTTATCGCTATGCTCTGAGAATGGTATGTGTAAATTTCATTCCCTAAATATGCCTATTTTCTTTTGAAATCAATCAAATATGCTCTATTTGGGTTTAAGTAGCTATTAGAAAGTTTTATGAAGCTTACCTAAAAGTTTGACAAAATACATACCACTACACTTGGCCTTTGATTCTTAAAAATAATATTTTTCTACTTGCTATTAAGACTAATAGCTATGAAATTAATTCTGAGTATTTCCTGATACTTCTATACATTTTCTACACATATGAATTGACGGCAAGCATCTAACAACCCTGTAAATGATAAATTAGCACCTTCATGTTGCCATGCAAAGCTGAAGGGTAGGGCAATATAATGATAACATCAACTTTCCACAGGGTGAATATAGTAGAGTTGGGAAGAGGCTCCAGTTCTTCTGGTCCTAAGCATCCTGTGAAGATTAAGAAGGAGGGATCATCAGAGACAATGCTATTGAAGCAAAACCTGTGTCAGGAATTTACTGTGACTATAAATTTAGTTGATATACAGATAGAAGTGTAGAAGCAAAAGCAAATTCCTTGCTTTTATAATTGACAATGGCCTTTTGAACATTTATCTCTATAGCCAACATAAACTTGGTTGTAAGGGGCAGGAAAGAGTTTATGTGGTCACAGTCCTACGGATTTCTTCTGTCCTGTAGGTACCTTGGTATCATCTGAAAGCTACTGTCTCTTCTAGGCTTGACTCTTTGTTGTTCCAAACATGACCATATCATCTCTTGCCTGAGTTTTCAAGTGAATATCTTATTGTGCTAGTTGTGTTTACACACAAAAAAATATCTGTTTCCCCTCAATTTAGTAAAAGTGTAAAAGTCCTGCACCAAATTTTATTTTCTTATCCTTTATGAAGTCTTAGAGTCCACATTTATAGACTTTTCTTCTAGCGCTACAAAATAATATCTATATATCTGCAACATTTTGCCTAAAACACAATGTATGTCTCTGCATTTGATAAGAGGCTCAGATCATTATTTTTCAAGAGTCAATTAACATGGGCTTTCAAATATCATCTTTATGTTTGATGTTTGTTTGTAGCAATTCCGATTTGTTATAAAAATTCTAAAATGGAAAAAAAAGTATGAAATGGAACATACAGATATGTAACTTGATATTTTTTACAGTACAATAAATAAGAGGCCTCAGGGAATGGAATGCTTCACAAGAAGTTTCAACGCTAATTATGTCTTGTTTACTTGATAGGTTATAGCAGGTTTCTTTGGAAAATCTGTGTTTAATGAAAACCCCGTTAAAAACATTTCTGTCACTAAAAGTTTGAGAAAAACCTTTTTGGGGACTGTACTGGCATTGGTTTGTAAAAGCAAAAATCATATTCTATTTATTTCCAAAGATATGTCTGGTCTGTCTGTTTATTCCCAACAGTCTGATTTCATCCCATATTAAGTAAAGGGTCTCACTGAAAAGGCTCTAGGTGATTTAGCATATCCACATTGCTTACATGAAAAAATGTCATCTGCCGTGCAGCAGAAGGAATCACAACATGTGCTTAATGAAATAAAAAAACAAACAAAATATATAAATATTTGAACTATGAAATAAATATATTTTTACACATGATTCAGTACTCTCTCTCAAGTACTATGTAAAAATAAAATTGGATTCACTCTGGAAAGTTGTGACAATGGCAAAGGACATTACTCATAAAAAGTATGTTTTTAAACATGTTATACATTTACTTAGCTCAGAAAGGGTGGTAGGTAAAACAGATTTTCTTATTTTACAGGTTAGGAAAGTAATTTGTAGATAATTTTCCCAATCACATGGCTAATAAATGATGGAGCCAAGATTGTATCATCAATTCCTTGACTCCCAGAGATCACAGTTTCTTTACCATTCCAAGAATGGAAGGAAAATGGAGGATGTTACAAATTTCTCCTCAATCAAAATAAAACAAATAGTCTTGAATTTAATTTGAATCCCATGAATGCAATGGAATTCCAGGCATTTTTCTTAGTTCAGCAAATTCAGACCACATTTTTTATCTTTCTTCCTTTATACATATGACTATGTAATGTTCCATGAAACACTAGGTAGGAGAGGAGAATCACCTTGCTACAGACCTTTTGCCAGTAATAAAAAAAAACAGCCAGCATATCTGAAGTAGACAGATGAGGCTATCACTTCTACAGATTTGCCATTTGGAAAAAATTAAAAAAGAGTCAAAATCAACTCAGTGTTGAATTTCTTTTTAGAAGTCACATGGTCTGACAAGCCCAAACGCTAGGCGACTGGGAATTGTGTACTTAGTTATTATCATGCACTAGAGCAACAATCCCAACCCTCATTGATTACAACTATCTCTTTTGGTTTAAAGGTTAAGCATTGATTTATCTCATAATTATGTATTGTTTCTGCAACATTTTTCCTTCTCTATAAATTCTTATTTGAACAAAAGTACATTATCTACACAATATGCCCAGATTATTATTGAATCCTGCTATAACTCATCCAATATTAAATTGTATTAAAAATAATTTGAAGTTAGCTATATTTCTATTTGTCGCAAGAGTGAATCATTCTCTTTCCAAAAAAACACATCATCTTAAAACTAGATGTCTTAAAAATTTAGTCACCATTTTTATCAATATAATTCTATACTCTATATAGTTTCTGTGTTATTAATAGAGAAATATAAGTCTATGTTCTCAGGGTTGTTAGTTGTCACCAAGAAGTAGGGAACATATATGCATCAGAATGAAACACTTTTAGGTCCTACAATATCATCATAACTTTCCTTTGTGAGATCGTTGTTATAGCTACTATGTCAATCCATTTTGATATTTTTTTTCATTTATACTGACTGTCTACTTTACAGAGATTGATGTCCTTTTACTAGGGCTTGTTCCTTGTGGTTTGACACGTACAAATTATGAGACTAAACCTTGATTCTTGACTATTCTGTGCAGATATCCAAGGGAATAGTCATAATAATGTTTTTGAGAAAAAATAAGAAGTCTTGCAAGAATAAGTTCTCTGTCACACAAAACTTTTATTATGTGTCCCTCAGTTCTACTACTCCCATTAAAGTCATATTTTCCAACTGCTGAGACTTCCAACTTCCAGATCTCAATCCCCAGTAGTTACCTATACATCTTAAGCACATTCTTGAGCAATTACAGAAGACATCAGGGTTAACAAAAACATCAATTTATTTAACAAAGCCCTTAGTGGTGTGACATAAATTTGAATAAAATTAATATTGACTGTTTTACCTTATAAGAGTGTGAATGTTATCCTATTGTTTATGTATTACAGTATTGGACTTCAAGATATATCTTGAAATATTCTTTTAAATTATTCGTGAAATGCTATTCCTCTGTAATTTATCGTTCCAGGGTGTTGTTGTTTGATGCAATTCAAGACAATTCATAGCAAATCTGTGTGCAACAGAATGAAACACTGCCCAGTCCTATACCATTCACACACTTGTTCTTATTTTTGAGCACTTTGGTGCAGCCACTGTGTCAATGAATCTTAGAAAGAGACTTCCTCTTTTTTGCCTACTCTCTGCCACAAGCATGATGTCCTTGCCCAAGGACTAGTCTCTCCTGACAATATGTCTGAAGTATGTGACATGAAGTCTCTTTAGCTATGCCTCTAAGGAAGTTTTTTGACTGTACTTCTTTCAGGACAAATAGTTCCTTGGGCAGTTCAGAGTATTTCCAAGATTCCCAGCCAGGATCAAAATTCAAATGAATCAATTCTTCTTTTGCCTTCCTTATTCAATGTCCAACTTTTACTTGCAAATGAGATATTTGGACATACTTCGGCTTGGGTCAAGCTTACCTAAGTTCTTAAAGTAATATTCTTACCTTTTAAGAGGGAAAGACTTAACAAGGGTCTTGTGCAGCAGAATTGCCTAATTCAATGCATCACTTGATCTCTTAACAGCTGTTTTCATAAGCATTGACTATGGATCCAAACGATGAAATCCTGACACCTTCAATCTTTTCTCAGTTTATCACGATGTTACAAATTGGTCCACTTGTTAGACATGTGAATTCTTGTACTTTGAATTGTTTCCTGCAAGCAGTATTATCTTGTCTGTGTATCAAAAATGGTTAGCCATCTTGCTGATAAAATCTTTCAACATTGCAACTTGAAGCTTGCATATTTCTATTTGGTTATCTTAGTTTAAATATACTGAAAATTTTATTCCTTTTTGGTTTTATAATTCTAGATATTTCCCTTTGAATTTTTCAGTTAAATTTGTTTGCTTCATCACTTCTTCCATTGTTTTACAATAATTTACCTTTAAGAGCAAGGTTCACAATGTTCTTTGACATTCAATGTAGCCTTTTTTTCTCTTCTTTTTAATACTTTTTTTCTTTCTTCATGTATGCTGTTCTTGATGCAATCCTACAACTCACTAGGACATCTGTCATAAATGATCAGTGTGTCAAATCTCCTTAGGAGATGTTTTCAAAATTTAGGTAAGAGATAATCAAAATAGTATATAATATTTCAGCTCTCATTGATTTGTTTAAATTTTATTTAGCTTCACCTTGAACTTACATGTGCTACAAGGATGATCTTCCCCACAGTCAACCCTTCATTCAGCTGCTGATGCCACCAGGAGATGACAAACTGATAAAGTCAGTAGGATTCCTTGTTGTGGTAGCCCTAGGTGACTGGTGTCAATTTGAAGATTAAGAGTATAGGGGTGAAGTCCAGCCTGTGAATCTGGAAATAGCCAATGGGATCACTTTGTGGGCATGAATTTCTCCTTAAGATACTGGGAAATTCAGTTGTATTCCTCCTTGAAGACACTCTACTGACACCACACAAGACTGACTCCCTGGGAGACATTGAAGCTGACAAGAAACATGGCAGCATGCTGATAGACACTGAGACCTGGAAACTAGAAGAGCCACAAGGAAACCCTTGCCAGCACTGAGATGCTTCTACCACCTCTGGATACACGAGACTCTGCACACACTGCTCTGTGATTGTCCTGTTGTCATTGAATGTGTTTTGTGAGTCTGAAGAGGACTCTATAGTTTAGTTTTGGACATATGGTCTAATATTGGACTTATGATCTTGGACTGAACTGGGCTTAGATATTTTCTCAATATTTAATTACACTTGTATATAAACCTTTTTCTTCTATACCTATGTGTGTTTATGAATTTGTTTCTCTAGTCTACCCGGACTAACACATTATGCTATCAGTCATGGGGTACTGGAGAAATAAATCATAAAAATGGAGAGTAGATGTTTGTTTGACTTCTGCATCATGATAGTGTTCCTTCTTTGGCTAGCCAGAAGTCAGATATGTTCTTACAGTTTACTGAGTTGTGTTCTGGAAAAAATATGGGCAGTTAAGTATTGATATTCAGTTTGGATGTTCTTTGTTTATTCCTATATGAAATGGCAGAAATGGATGCTGATAATGTATATTTTGAGCCCAGGGGTAGAAATTGCCATCTGAATTTCTCAGAAACCATGCTGCTTAAGAAAAATGGCTGACAGAGGGCAAAATGGCTGACATAAATTCTGTTTCTGATTTGATACTTTTAGAAACCTAATCTCATATTTTTGTCTAAATGGAAGATCTTAGACAAGCCAAATAAGGATTGAGCTTGACTGTTTTAAAAATTGAGTTTAACATCTGATTCTATGTTATTTATACTGATTTTTATGCTTATTAGTGTAGGTATAAAATGTATAGAAATGTTTATTTGTATGTATGAAAATCTCAAGTTTGTAAACACACTTGCTTTGAGCCATTAATGTGGTTCTTAGATGGGTTTAGGCCATGCCTAGAAAGAAATCTTTGAAGAGATTGGTCCCACCCAGTGTTTTGAAGTACTCAGGATATTTGCATTCCAAGAGATCTGCCAAAGGGCAAGATTGACAGATTGAAGGGAAAAAAGAACCCATTGGAGTTGGGAATTTTAAACCAGTGGTTATTTTCAGAGCCTCAACAGAATCTGGGATGATAAAGAAGACTCCTCTTTAAGACTGAATGTTAAAGGAAGACCGTGACAGGCTGAAATGCTTGCTAGGTGACCACCTGGATCTACTCTTTGAGTGGAAATGGGAGAAATGTAGCAATAAAGGAAGGGGTTGAGTTTAGTCGCTGACAACCGTGGACTTGCTTCACAGGAAACAGAGAAAACAAGAGCAGGTTGACTGCTTTGAAGTTCAAGACCTAGCATGAGAAGACTAAGCTTGTTCAAAATTTGTGATGGGGCTATGGTCTGAGGAAGGTGACCAGTGGAAACCATGGTGAGGTTAAGTGAGATATTCCACATTGAGTTGACCCAAACTTGACCAAATGAAGAGAAGTTATTTGAACCTCTGAATTGGTGCATATTGCTTCAGACTTTATGGATGACCTGTCCTGATTTGATTTTGTTTCTGGATGCAGGTTTCACAAGTTTCCAACTCAAATGAAGGTTCTTCACATTGAAAAATATGATGGTTTCTTCAGAGGAGTGGGTTGATGTAAGTGGGTAATATAGAAATTGGATAGCCAAATTTGGGGGGATAAAAGCACAAAGTGGCTGTCTTACAAACTCTCATAGTTGGTGGGGGAACATATTCATCGGATTATTGGATTAAGGTGTGGGTGTTACCTAACTTCAATTATTAAGTATAGTATATTTTGTTTTGTTTTGCTTACTTAGAGAAGGTTATACTTAGATATGGGTGGTATATGCTGAATTGTATGTATTTTATATTTATCCTGTTAGGTGCAGTTATGATTGTATTATTGTTTGAAAATTATGTATGGTTACAGAGTTATGTGAAAATGTCAAATTGACAAAAGGTGGTCCGTGCAAGTCACCTGATCTGGAGTCAATTTGAAGATTGAGATTGTAGGGGTGGAGTCTAGCCTGTCAATCTGTAAGTAGCCAAAGCAATCTTAATGTGGACATGGCTTTCTCCTGAGAATTCTGGGAAATATGTCTGTATGCCCCCTTGAAGGTGAGTGACTCACTCCTCAGTCTCTTGGAGATGCTCTACTGACATGACATAAGGCTGACTCCTTGAGAGACATTGAAGCTGACA
The DNA here is from genome assembly GCA_004026705.1 of Nesogale talazaci. NCBI lineage: Eukaryota > Metazoa > Chordata > Mammalia > Afrosoricida > Tenrecidae > Nesogale > Nesogale talazaci. The sequence goes on along the minus strand of PVJH01002242.1, from coordinate 54,187 downwards.
AGACACACAGCAGCATGCTGAAAGACACTGAACCCTGGAAACTAGAAGAGCCACAAGGAGACCCCTGCCAGCACTGAGATGCTTCTGCCACCACTGGATACACAAGACTCTGCACACACTGGTCTGTGATTGCCCTTGTGTCATTGCATGTGCTTCATGAGTCTGGAGAGGACTTTATAGATTGTGATGAGACATATGGGCTAATATTAGACTTATGACCTTAGCCTGGACTGGGCTCGGATGTTTTCTCAATGTTCAATTGCTCTTGCATATAAATCTTTATCTTATATACCTATGTGTGTTTATGAATTTGTTTCTCTGGTCTACCCAGACTAACACACTTCTGTAGGGGGAACATAATTGAGCCATTCCAGTGGTGTCATTTCTAAATGTAGGTCTAAGACAAAGAGTAAGAAAACCAAGAAGGAAGAACATGCTCAGCATATCATAAACTGAAAAGAAAAATAAAATTCAAGCTTCTCTCTTGCCTCTTTCCAAAAATGAGGTCAATTTGATTTCTATACATTCTATCTGGAGCATCCCACATATATTGTCACTATGTGTGTTCTTGAAAAAGGGGTAATTTCTATGAAAAGTGCATCCATCTTACAAAATCTAATCATGCAATCTCTTTCTTTGCTCATATGGCCAACGTCATATTTCCCAAATACTGTACCTTACTCTTTGTTTACAACTTTTTCATTCTAATTACTAGTGATCCATACACTTTGAGCACATGTTTGCTCAATTTTAGACTGAAGACATAGACAATTTCTTTTCATTTTTTTTCATTACTAGTTTTAGTGGTGGTGCATGAATTTGAAAAATGTTTTATTAACTGTGTTTCTTTGCATACTATCCTCAATTAAAGAGCATTATACTTCATGATAAAATTTGAAATGCCCTTTCAAATTATGCGTGTAATACTATTTCTGATTTTGTCATCCCAGGCATAGTAAGCCATATATCTGTCTATGTGAAAAATTGTCAATACCTAAAAATTTCAGGGCATCAATGCCTAGCATATTAACCACCTATAATATGGAGGTGATATAGCCTTATTTGCTGAAAATGGGGAGCAATTGAGTCACTAGTTGAGGATGAGGGATTTTAGCCTTCAGTGTGGATTATAACTCAGTGTAAGGAAAGCCAAAATCTTCGCAACTGATCCAATATGGAACACATGGAGAAGAGGTTGAAGCTATCAAAGATCTTATCTTACTTGGATCAACAACCAATACTTATAGAAGCAGCAGTCAAGAGATCAAAAGACACATTACATGTCCTAAATTTGCTGCGCAAGAACTCTTTAGAGCTGAAGAGCGACAATGTCACTATGAGGCCTAAGGTTGTCTGATTGTAGCCAGGGTATTCTCCACTGCATCGTATGCGTGTGAAAGGAGCATATAGAATAAGGAAAATGATTGAAAAATAAATGCATGATGGTGCTGAAGAAGAATATCGAAAGCACTATAGACTCCTAAAAAGACTAACTGAGAAGTGTTCCTGAGAGGCCAGGCTGGCAAGACATTTTCTTACATGCTTTGGGCATGTTGTCAGAAGTGGTCCCTCTCTGAGGAAGGCCATCATGTAAAACGGAGGGGTGGTAAGAAGAGGAAGGCTCTTTGTGAGACAGATTAAAATATTGGCTGCCTCCATGAGCACAGGAACTGTTGCTAGAATGGAGCAAGGCTGTGCAGTGTTTCATTCTCTTTTGCATAGGGTTGCTATGAATTGGAACCAACGCTGTGACACCGAACAGCAACTTGGAGTCTTAAACTTGGAGTTACAAATGTTACCATTAGCATGGCTTAATTATTTACACTGGGCCAAAGAATTTCACTACTTGCTTGTCATCCCTTGTCCACTTTCATATTGTTATAATGCTAGAATGTATCGAATGGTGGTTCAGGTGCATGTGTGATCAGCCATGGTGGACATATGAGGAAGACTGAAGACATGATTCATGTCTGAAAAACTATTGCTGAAAACGTTATGAGACCATTTGAACATTTTTTGATTTAGACATTCATGTTGGAAGGCACAATATGATAGCTGAAAAGCTAAAACCTCATAATAGAAACCCGCAAGTAATCTACTGCCCCATTTTCCAACTATATTTCCTTCTTTTTGGTTTCCAACTTTTGCAGTCTACTCACCAATAATTACCAGTGTATTTTATTGAATATTTGATCAATTTCCAACTGAAGTCATTGGTAGAATTCTTCAATTTCTTCATCACTAGCATTTGTGGGCCATACAGCTGAAAAATGGTTGTATTTATGAGATTTTCTTGAAGGCAGATAAATATATTCAGACTACAGATATATTCTACTTCTGGGTGGGTTAGGCAAGAACTTTTCCGACAATGAATGCCATGCCTTTCATCTCAATTGTGTTATTCCTGGCAGAGCAAATAATAATTTCTAAAGACGGCCAATGACAGTCCATTTGCACTCACCAGTGCCCAGAATATCAATCTTCATTTTTTCCACTTCATTTTTAATCATTTAAAACTTTCCTAAATTCATACTTCAAGCACATTTCAAGTTCCTGGTAGATGGGGGGAAAATGATCGAAGTTACCAATGATTTAATATTGCTTGGGCCTATGATCAATGGTCATGAAAGAATCAATCTTGATAAAAGTATGGCACATTTCATCAGGTACACTTGCTTTAAGAGACTTCTTTAAAGTGTTGAAAAGCAAGAATGGTGCTAAGTTGTTCTTGATCAAGCTATGCTTCATGTGAAAGTTAGACATTGAATAAGAAAGAACAAAGACAAACTCATCTGTACTCCGGTGTTGGCAAAGAATGGACTGTCAGAAGAACGAATCTGTTTTGGGATAATTGTGGCCAGAATGCTTCTGAAAGGCAATGATAACAGAGACTTCATCTCACACATGTGATCAGGAGAGTTCTGTCCCTAGAGGACATCATGCTTGGTAAAAAAGGAAGGGCAAAAAATATAGGAAAATCCTTGAAAAAATAGGAAGGTCATTCACTGTGTTGGATAGTCACAATGGCTGCAGCAATGGTCTCCAAGCTAACAATTGTAAGGATGGGGAAGATTAGCTGTGTTTCCATTTGTTGTACATTGGATCCTTATGAATCAGATCCAACTCAACAGCAAAACCAATGGTGTCTAAATATTATTCACTAATTTGAGTTCTGTCATTGTTTAGATTTTATACTTAAGTTACACCATATGAATTTTGTTCTTGCTAATATATATTTTCTAATAAAATAATAAAAATGCATGAAGGCATATCTTTTTATTTAGGATAAAACTTCAGTAAGAAGTTGTTGCAATTACCTCTAAATTTATGACTTCATTACTGCACTCATTATTTTCAAACATCTTGGTCAGAATCAATAGCAATAATGATTCATTCTTCTGATGAAGAAGTGGCTCTGTCTGAAGTTGTCAGATAATTATGGAGCTGACCTATAATGAGAACATTTCACAACTCTCTGACTTAAATTTCTTATTCCCTCAGCAGCATAATGACTTCCTCCTAGATCTTTTTATGGTGTCTCTATGCTCCTGGGGTTTCTTTTCATGATCAGTCACTATCAGGGATTGCTTCTTTTATCATCTGTTTTTAGACAAAGAAATGTTGTGCCTTTATACAATAAAAACTGTGTTTTGTCTAGATATTTTAGAATTCTGGCATATTTCCTAAAACATTTTTTAAAGAAAGGCCTGTCCCAAATATGTGTGTAAATTGCATATAAGTGCAGTAGTAAAAGATGATACAGGATACTTTTTGTTATTCTGTTAAGTGCTCTGAGGGGAATTAAAGTGGTTTCTTTTATATAAAATATTAAGATTAGAAATGCAAGATGTTCTTATTATCCTACCCCTTAGGAATATGGTATTTAAAAGTAAGTAAGGAAAAGTGATAAGGTCTTGATGACACTCACTATGAATCTTAAAATTCATAGCAATACCAATATACAAAGAGCACTTTGTAGTAAAAGTCATAAATCTCTTACTAAATGTCCTGATTCTTCTCAAACCATTTCAAGGAGTAGAACATTATATCAGCATTGCAATTTGTCTTCTGAATTACAAATATACTTTTTAAAATTCACTGAAATTAAAATATTCCTTGTGTATTATAAAACCTGTATAACTTTTCCTCTTGCTAAAAATGTAAATTATTTCCTTACTGGCCTTTAAACTGTTAGCCAGATTTCTTGTAGCTGGAAGTTTTTTTACTTAGTTCCTCCATGGTTAATATTTGACAAAAACAAAGTAAGTGAGTGTCTTTGTATTGTACTCTCAAAAGCAAAACATATAGAGATGAAATCCTTACATACACAGGAACTACTTTTGAGGCTGTTTATTTTCAGCATTGAAAAAAACTGTTCATTTTTCTTAGACAAACTGTTATTGGTCTGTAGTCTAACTGACCTGTAGATTCTATCCTAAGGAGCAAAAAAATGCAAATTAATTAGATTTCTTCTCCTGTGATTTACATTCTTGTTAGATATAGAAGTTACTTAAGGAATTATAAATAGCTATGGATCAAATAACAGACCTGTACCTATTTCCCAAGTCTTTCCAAAGTGAAAGTGTGATAAACTCACCCTAAAATAAATCTTGGAATCGTTGGGGAAAATTAGAGTCTAAAACAAACCCCAACAAAATACCTACTGGTCTGTTTCTCAGTTTCTGATTTTATATCAAAATTATATGAAAATCATCTAGAGCAATAAAGTACAATGTAAGCAGAGTATTGTGTCATTGAACCTGAATTAACATCCAAAGTCTTTTCACTGTTTGCTGTAATGGGAATCTGAATTTCTTCAACCAAATAAAGCCTGGAATTTAGACTTAATTCTTACACTATTTTCATTTTTTACTACTTCAAAATTCTACAAGCGTAATAAAAGAGCCTAGGCAATAATCAATTAAAGTAAATAAAAGAAAATGCATAGCAAGATCTAAAATCGCAACTTGTCAGACCTTAAAAAGAGAACATATTCAAGATAATTTGTTTTAGAAATTCCACATTTTGTTGTATTATATGGTGCAGCATGCAAGCTAGCTTATATCAATGAAAATATAATTATTGAGTGCCTTTTATGCACAACACTAGATTTATTATTGAAGCTAGTATATAAAAATATATACCATCTTAAAACTCTGTTAGTTTCTACTTATCACTCTAATAGATGCAAAGTAGCCCATCAGAGGTTCATAAACATTCTCTGGGTAACTAATCATAATGAATCTCAATCTGAAACTCAGTTTGCCTATAAAATTGAAGTAACATTTTCAAAGCCTGTGTTTTAGGGGAGAAATGAAATAATATTTATTAGGAATAGTATTTTATGCAAGTATTTTAAAGACCACATTGACTTGAAGAAGAATATATATTTATATACTATTGAAAGAAAACAATGAGATAATAATTATTTAATCTGAAGACTAAAAAGTTTATTGTTATTGATCTATTTTAAAGATCTCTAAAGATGTTTCATAAATTTAAAAATATATAAAATAAAAGGCAGTGGTGTAGTGGTGTACCACATTTTAGTATAAGGAAAAGTGACTTTAAAATTGCTTTAATCTCCACTTTTGGTGACCAAATTATGAAGGAAACCTGAGTATCTGTATGTTTATACCTGATCTGTATGTATGTATATATATATATATTCATCATTGCTTATAATTTGTTTTTGTGACCTGTTGACAGCTTAGCATGCTATCCTCTTCTACCAGAGGCTGATGCTTACAATTTGCAAACTTAAGAAGACATAAAAAGGTTCACAGAATTTGGGTGAAAAAGGAGGGAATAGAATCATTATAATTCTTCTGAAATTTAACAACTTAAATTTTTTATTTGAATTATAGAACAAAGTACTCAGTGAGACGATCTCACACATATCATATTCATCATAGATACATGGTTTCATGCTAAGAACCTCTGACAACATTAAAGTATTTCTTATTTTAATGGCTTTAGGTTATTATCTGCTATCATGAAATTTTGTAGTTGAAGTTGAGCCCCATTGACTATATATTTGCATGTAAGTTCATCTTCTTACACAAAAATGTGTTCAAAAGAGACATCTAGGCATCCTCAACATTTGATCCTATTCCCTAAGCAATGTAGAAATTATGGTTTTCCATTCCTTATCAGAACAATATGAATATTAATCCCTGCCAACTCAAATGTCTTTTGCTTTTCACTATGCAAAGGTGACTTCAGGATTAAGTATATGATGCCAGTGGCTATAACAAGACAGCCAAAGCTCTCACAGGAAGGTTAATTTAGGTCAGAGAGCAGAAAACAACAAAAACATAAAGAAAACCATTTCTTCAATCTATAAAAGGAAGTGTCAAAGGAAGAGGAACTCTTTGACAACCTCAACCTTTTCCACATGTATCATAATACTGTCTTTTAGCTATGTGGGTTTTTGTTTTCTTTACATTAAGTCACAGTTCCTACCAAAAGCTCAATCCTTAATCTTCATTTGCAAGTGCTTCATGTTCTCCTTGATCTCAGCAAACAAAGATGTCTCATCTGCATATTGTTAATATTTCTTAATAAGTTTGGAGCCAATTCTGATGCCCTTTTCTTCTTAATATGTCCTAGCTTCTCAGATTATCTGCTCAGCGCACAGCCTTCATTCCAATTATGGTAAAAGGACATAAACTTAAAGCACACCCATCCTAATTTTAAACCACTCAATATTTTCTTATTCTAAGGATTGCCTTGTAGTATATATAAGTTCTACATGTCTGTCCTATAGCATTTTATTCCAGAATTTCTATTCTTTTCAAACCTTTCCAGTTTGTTATGATCCACACAGTTGAAAGTTTCTTCATATTTGATAAACCACAAGTAATATCTTTCTGATATTCTTTGCTTGGAGTCAAGATTCATTTGCCACCATGAATGATACTCATTGTTCCACATCTTCTTAAACATGTTTGTATTTTTGCCATGGCCTTGTAGTTGTATGACTGCAATATTCTTCAGAAGAATTTTACTTGCATATGATACGATCCACTATCAACAATCATGGAAATACACATCATGAAAGCAAACAACATATTACATTGAGTAACTATGTTGCATTAAATTTCTATAAAGGGTTGAAGAACAAGAATATCACTTTGACTACTAAGAAGTGTCCAATGCAAGCCATGTATTTTCAATAATCTCATGTACATGAACAAATAAATTCAACATTCCAAAGGAGAACTAAGAAGAGCTGTGTATTTGGATTATGATACTAGGAAGAATCACCAAAATACCATGAACATCAAGAAGAATAAATAAATCTGTCTGGGATGAAGTCCAGTGCGAATGCCCCTTAGTGGCCAGGATGGGGAAAGGTTGTATCATGAACTTTAAAGAGCTTTTCAGGAAAGATCAGGCCTCAGAAATAGTCACCGTATTTGGGAAAGCAGAGGGGCAGTGTAAAAGAAGAAGACCATCTGACCAGATGGATCAGTGGTGATCTCAAACACAATATCAGTTGTGAAGAGGTATAGAGGTGGACATTGTTTGGACTGGACTTGACTGAACCTGAAAACAACAGAAGGATGCAAGCTCAGATCCTCTCCCACTCCTCAAAGGACTTTTGAATGATGAGTCCTCTGATCAAATAAGCTTCTGTGATAAATTAATATTGTCCACTAATTGTGGCAGCAATACAGCCAAAGGAAGCTGCCAGTAATGCAAGCCGGATTCAGAACAAGACTTGGGATGAGATTGCTGATATTCTCTGGATCTTGCATGAAAACACAGAACATAAGAAAAGTGTTCGCCTGTTTTTTTTATTAGACCAAGTCACTTGATCATGTGGATCATAACACATCATGGATAGCAAACGTCATGCATAGGAATCTAGAACACTTCATTGTAGTCATGTGGAACATATATGTGCACCTAGAGGTGGTGGTTGGAAAAGAACAAAGGGATACTCTGTGATTCAAAATAAGGAAAAGTGTGCATTGGCATTTTATCCTTTCACCACACCAATTCAATGCAGATAATGAACGAGTAGTCTAATCAGCTGAATATCACATAAGAATTTAAAGACAAATCATTAACAACATTGCTTGTCAAAAGTTAAGGGAACTGGAAGCACATACTGATGAAGTTTGATGGCAATAGATTCCAGTGTGCATTATGCTTCAACATAAAGTAAGGAAAAACACTCACAGCTGAACCACTCACTGTGTCCACCTTCTCAATAAAATAATACAGTTGTCATGAGTTCATTTTATTTGGATGCACAATATAGTTCCATGGAAGTAGTGTTCAGGGAATTAAATAACTTAGTGGGTAAATATGAGACAAAAGATCTCTTTTAAGTATTAACAGGAAAAGATGTCACTTTAAAGACTACAGTGTGGTCAGACTGAATCATAGCATTTTAAATCACTTTATATACCTGTTAAAGGAAAACAATAAGTAGCACAGGCAAAAAAAATGCCCTTGAATTGCGTGATGGGCAAGAATATTAATATGTATGGAGTGCTAGAACTACCAAATCTGTATTGGTAGAAGTACAACCAGAGTGGATCTTACAAATGAGTATTGAAATACTTCCTCTCAAGTACATTGACATTAACAGGAGGAATTAGTCCCTGGATAAGGACTCTAAGTGAAATAGTGGGTCCACAAAATAAAGGAAGCCATGCAAAAAAGAGCTGAACACACTCGCTGTAACAAGTAGATCAAACAGAAACTCTTGTGAGAAAGCAACAAAACCAGGCAGTGTTCCGTTTTCTGTCCATATTATCAGAGTCAGAATTACTACACAGCAATTTATTGTGAGGATTTCCTGGCAGGAACCAATGGTCTAAATGATCAGCGACTAATCTAATGGTTAAAGTTGGAGACTACCCAGAATTACCTGGAAAGAAAGACATTCAAATCTGCTTCCCAAAGATGATAGCCATATAAGACTCAATGTACGGGGTCTTACAGGCTTGAAAGTAAACAAGCGGCCATCCAGTTCAGAAGCAACAAAGCCCACATGGAAGAAGCACACCAGCTGTGGGACCATGAGGTGTCAGAGGGATCGATTAATAGGTTTCGAGAACTAATAATCATAACATTATATGCTCACTTTCCTAATATGATCGCTGGTCACAAATATGTGCATAAGCAAATGTGTGAAGAAAGCTAATGATGCCTGGCTATCAAAAGACATAGCATCTGGGGTCTTAAAAGTTTGAAAGTAAACAAGCAGCCATCTAGCTCAGAAGAAAAGAAGCCCATGTGGAAGAAGCACACCAGCCTGTGTGACCTCAAGGTTTCAAAAGGGTCTGGTATCAAACATCAAAGAACTAAAAAATATATCATTATAAATGAGGGGGAGCATACATTGGGGACCCAAAGCCCATCAATAAGTGAAGTGACATCTTTTTACAGAGGAGTTACAGTGAAGAGATGATCCAGTCAAGGTACAGTTTAGTAACAATGTAATGTGCAACTTTCCTCTAGTTTTCAAATGTTTCCTCTCACCCCTATCATGATCCCAATTCTACCAGTCAAATTCAGACCAGGGGATGTACACTGGAGTTGGAAACATGGGGAATTTAAGATGGATGATCCCTCAGGACTAGTGGAGTGAATGGTGATACTGAGAGGGTGGAGGTATGGTGAAGTAGAAAGGGTGAACTAATTTCAGGGTTCTACATATAACCTCCTCTCTGAGGTATGGACAACAGGGAAGTAAGTGAAGAGACACATTGGACAGTATATGATACGAAGAAACAAGAACAATTTGTAAATTATTAAGGGTTCATGGGGAAGGGGGGGAAATATGGGGAGCATGTACTGGGTGTCTAGGTGGAGAGAGGATGTATTGAGAGTGATGATGGCAACAAGTGTGCAAATGTGGTCTGAAGACAATTGATGTATGTATGGATCATGATGGGAGTTGTATGAGCCCCCAGTAAAATGATTTATTTAAAAAAGGAGGAGAAGGAGGAACTCATATCAAGGGCTCAGCTAGAAAACATTTGGAACTGAAGATGGCAATGTGTGTACAAATATGCTTGATACAAATAATGTATTGATTGTTATAAGAGTTGTTAGAGCCCCCAATAAGATCATTGGGGAAAAAAAGCCCTCAGTGTAGGACAGTTCTATTCTGACACCCATGGGGTCAGTTTGTGTCACAATAAGTCCCAAAACAGTAAGTGTCCACCTTTGTGAACAATGGTCATCTTTACCAGAATCGTTCTTTAGATTTAGGGTCCTGGGGTTTATAGTCTTCCTCTCCCCTCAGTTCACCTTGTGAATTCTACCCTCTAAATCAAAAGACCTATTTTTTCTTGGTGGCATATCACTAGAAATGGTGATTCACACATCACTCCTTTCTTCAAGAACAGGTATTGTCTTCTATAATCATATGAAGTCATAATGAATTATACTACAGAGTAGAAGAGGCCTGTCAGATTTCCTGGGCAGTTAACTTTATATTGTTATAGAAATATAGCTATGTCAGCCCCCCCCCCACACACACAGAGCTTTTGGTCATTGTGAACTGCTAAAATACCTGCTAAAACTTAAGTTCTTAGCCATTGTGTCACCAGGGTCACCTTTATTTAAAATATTTACTACATACCCAGTCCTTATAGTGAAAGAATGAAAGAAAGGAGACAGGAAACAGTGGAAATGGTAAAGTGATGAGAAAGAAGAGAAAAAGAAGACCTTTCAAATATATTTTCTGTCCTACTCTCAAAGAATGACAAAAGCTCACAAAGAAAGAAAAATATTCTTATCTTCCCACCCAGGAGTCATTATTGATGATTAAACTTCTTATATTTTCCACAGTTACATCAACAATAATGAATAAAATGCTAGTTATTACTCTAAGATGTGCTAATTTTGGAAATATGGAGTAATTTTTCCATTTCTGTAATAAATCACATCTTCTTTTAAAATTTTCTATCTTGGCATTATTTATAATATTTTAATAACATTTTAATTTCAGAAAATAATATGTCTTCAATTCTTTTTCAATAAAAAATATTGCTCTGAAACTAAAATTTGGGAAGAATGCATGAAAGCACTGATATGCATCTGCATGAAACAAGAAAGAAAGAATGAGAAGAAGATGAAAAAAGAAAGAATATAAATAATTAACACAAGGAAACACTTTTGATCCTCCTTTATCACAAATTAGACAAAATGTTTTACTTCAGAGATAGGACTTCGATTTAGATTCCTTGCTAGTTGTTATTGATGTGTGTCACACAAATACACAAGCATACAAAATCTTTTTGAGGAGTATCACCGCTCTCTGGTGGGAGTGGGAGGCCCAGCCTTGCTCCTGGAGAGCTGCTGCTGGATTTGAACCACCAAGCCCGTGGGCCGCAGCCCCGCACTCAACCACTACGCCACTGGGGCTCAGTCCCATACAAATGTTTTATATGTGTTTATGAGTCTAAGGTGAGAGGAGAGAGATCTAATATCCAGATACATACAAATCTCTCTAGCAAGTCTCAGATTGCATGTGTCATTGTCCTTGTTGTCATGTGTCACTGTCAATTCTGACTGTAGCACATTACATAACAGTAGAACTACCCCATATCTTGTCCTTGGTGTCAATATTTGCTGAGTATATTAGGTGAAGGTTTACAGAGAAAACCAATTTCTCATTTAAAAGTGCCAAAAAAATGTGTCTTATGTCATTGACTGAAATCACTTCAATGTTAAAAAAAAAACATATCTTTCTTCTTTCAAAACATTTGGTAGTTGACAACTGGGTCCCATCTCATTCTTATGGTCTCAGGGGGCATAGATGCATTAATTGACTTAGTGTCTTAGTCCATTAAACTATTTTCTTTAATTCTCTTCATTACTCTTTGCTCTAGACAAGGAGAGACCAAACATTTCACTGACGATAGTCATCATGAATTTTTGAAGAACCCAGTTGTTATTCATAAAAGTAGGGTGTAGTACCTTGTCTTTATGAAGTACAATACATCAATTGGCCTGGTTCTTTCCCATGAGAATGGTCCAGCTGCAGATCTAAGGACTCATTCTTATGTTGTAGTATTCACAATAACAGATAACCAGGTCTTTTCTCTTCTGTACCTGCTGTTGGACTAAAACTGCTAACCTTTAAGCTTGTCATCTGGTGCTAAACATATTAGTCTACCTGAACTTTTTAGGAGCAAGTGATTGGAATTGAGAAATGTGTGTATACCTTTCCATTTTGTTTTGTGCTGCTTTTGTAAAGAGCATAGACATCAGTTTACATTAACTTAAATAAATGTTGTCTTACCCATGGTAGTTGCTTGTTTTTATTACAGTCTTAGTCAAACATTGTCTAAGGAAATGTAAAAACTAACAGCCAAAATGTTAAAACAAAGAGCTGATTTATTCTAAATATGTACTTTATGACTATAATTATCATAGAAACCCAAGAAGGGTCTCTAGGAACTCCAGCGTGTATATTGTATAATTCTCTCTAATACATAAAGGTGGAAAAGATAAAAGAATGGGCATAGAAAGTCTTATTCCTAAGTGAACACCATGACTCCAGAGGCTTTTTTATTTTATATCTTTGTATTCAGCAAAGTCATATGGGGACAAAAGAGACAATATTCACCTGCTTTCCATCTAAACATTTGAACTTTAAGAGGCAGCTCATTTTTTCTAGTGAAAAAAATATGAAATCTGAAAAAAAACCCTCAAAACTTAACACATGGGGAACATCACTGCACTCATCATGATTTCTAGGGTCCCTTAGGAGCTATTTCAATCTCACTAGTCTTAGCACACTGTTATAATATGGCCCAACAATGAGCAAACACACACATTCTTTCTAGTCTTGCATTTCTAGACAAATTGTTGCTTTTCTATCTTTTATTTTTTTATTTAGTCTCCATATGACTCTCTGGTTGCTCATTAAAAACAAATAAAAGTGTTATAGGAAACTTGCTCTGAAGCACGCAGGTGGATCAATTATAACTACTTAATTGGTTTTGTCATCATCTTGGGTGGTCAAGAAATTGTGGTATGGGAAAATGTCCTAACAAAATGATTTCTATTAAAAATATGTGTATTGAGTTTATGTCCCTCTTCATTAGTATTACTGGCTTAATTTTATTTTCAGATCAATGTTAACTTTAAAAGTTAGTTACTACATTTGTTTCTCAGTGGATACAAATACTTATCTAAAATGCTTTAAACTGAATTTGCTATTCTTTTTTAAATTAAATACTTTTACTGGGGGTTCTCATATCTCTTATCACAATTCATGTGTTCACCCATTCTGTCAAACACATTTGCATATATGCTGCCATCATAAGTTCATTATTCTAATAACAAAGACTAAACATTCTTCCCAAATACATTATAGCATGCTAATTCTAAGTAAATCTTTCTAATTGTAAAGTATTCATAGCCTTATCGCTACAAAAAGCAATCTCATAACTTAAGGTCCCTGAAACAGAAGTGTGCTCTATTTTAGGAATGAATAGTTATAATAAGTGTAAAAGTAGAATATTTAAGTTTAATTGTTTCTATTAGAGAAGATATTAAAGGAGCAGATTTTAGTATTATTAATATCACATTCGATTGGATGTTTAACTTTTTTTTTACATGCCAGAGTGCTTTATTGAGCTTGCAGATAGATGGAGACACATGCGCAGAAGGCTGTGGACAGGTGCGGGGACAGACAGGCCAGGGGTCAGGGGCCAGGTCATCCAGCAGGTCAGGCCTGGAGGGTTTGGAACACAGCATGGTACCGTGGCTAATGGCCTTGCTGGTCTGTGATCTGTGACAGGGCTTGGAAGCTCATCACTGTGCAGGTGGGGAGAAGAATGACAAAAAACAGAATTCCCAGGAGACCGAGGACTATAGAGAAGATGTTCAGATACTTGGCTGTGGACGCATGGCTCTGGGCCCCAATCATGTCTCCCACCATCGTCGGATTCATGGACTTCACAGAGTAGACGTAGGCCACGATGACCTGGGAGCGGCAGTTGAGGAAAAGCATGTTGAAGAGGCACCAGACAACGCGGGGTCCACTCTGCATGTTGATCACGGTGGACTGCGTGGGGCAGCGTGGTACAGGACCGCAGCCCACCCATCTTGAGCTCTTGAGCCACCCCAGGGTGTGAGGACACAGAGACCTGTGGCCAGACGCCAGACTTCCCAGGGTGGTGACTCGGTGTCGTGACTCAGTGTGCCTCCTGGAAGGGCCCCCCTGGCAATGTCTTCCTGGTTGGATATTAAACATTTCACAGTTTCACCTACACAAACTTTTTTGAGTTCATAAGGAGCCCTTCCAGATACTCTACTATTAATAAGAAAGCAGAGAAAAACAAAATCTAAATATGACCCCCAATTGAAAAAAGAAGAATAATGAGAAGAAATCAATAAGTGATAATTGTTTGAAATAATTTAATCCTTATAAATCTTACTTTTAAAAATTTATTTACCTATTGAAGAATATTTACTCACCTTGCTATCTTATTATAATGTAGGTGAAAGGACTTTTTTTGTGCCCTCCCAAGAGAAAAACGAAGCACGAAACCTTCATGGGAAAAGATCAAATACAACTATGTGTCTTTGCAACTCCCGTTCATTTTGCAACTGCCGATTCTCTGCAGTCAAGGAAGATTGACTGAACACACATTGGCTGATGCAAACACCGCTCGGTAAAACTGGAAATGAATTGCCTTTTGAGTTTCTCTGGAGATAGTCTCTAAATGCTGCATTCAACACAATAGTGAAAAGATTGCAACAGTAACAACAACAACAAAATGATGTAAATTTTCTTTCAGAGTGGTTTGGATTTATTTTGCAGCCTGTTTATCTTCAGTGGAATGTTAATTGATGGTGAGAAAAGCAAAGTATATCCATTCTATGTCTGTGTCTACACAGGAGAACCAGATGTAAATGAAAGTTCTTTTTTAGGTTTTCTGTTGATCTTGTCTTTTTGGAATTGTACAGTTTCAATAAACTCTCTGGCCATGGTGAGAATCAACTACCATTTGCTTACATGTTGAATTAGATTCTGACTTGACCCAGGTAAATCCAAACAAGCTGAACAGTAGTGAAAGTCAATAAAATAAGATAAAAATTATGTACTGTGAATTTAGCTATTTAAAAATTTAAGATTTAAAAAATTTCCTTCAAAAATTAATGTTCAGATAACCCATGTGGCTATAGACTTATTTATGTAATAGAAATTCTGAACACTTCTTGAGAATATCAGTTTAAAAATGAAAACAAAATAAATGAAATTTCCTTTGATAAAACAGGAAAGAAGATTAAAAGCAAATGAAGAACTATGACTTTTCCTGAAATCTGTCAAAAATACACTCCTTTCCATTAACTTACTCAATAAATATTTATTGGATGCATACACTAGAAATTGGGGGGTTGTTGAGAATAAAAGAGGAAAAAAATTACCTTTGGAGATTTTGAGGTTGTTCTTGAAATTTTGACAAGTCAATTCTATCTCAAAGCAAGTTTATCAGATAAAGTAGAACTATCCCATAGGGGTATATGGCTTTTAACATTCATGAGGGTAAAGCACGAAATATTTTCTGATGCAGCATAGCTGATGGTTTTGAACAGATTTGTATAGGCATTCTGGAATGGAGAGAAAACAAGTAAGATAAATATTTTTATTTATTAATTAGTACCTATTTATCTAACACCCATTCATTTATAAAGTTAGATGATAATTAGTGGCATAAAGAAAACGTTATAAGAAAAGAGATAAGAATGCAATAATTATAATTTAAAATAATATGACTGTGGAATAGTCACTTAACAAAGAACTTGAGAGATGTTGAATGTGTCCTTTAAAGCATACAACCATGTAATGTTACAAACATACAGTGAAGGCTAGTGAAAGATGTTTTTGACACAAGGAGAATAACAGACAAAAAGATAATTTTCAGTGGTATTTTCAAAAGGAAGTTGAGGAAAGCATAATAAAACATAAATATTGCTTATGGTTAGATAAACTAGAAAATTATATTAAATTACTGATAAAACATTAGTATTTAAGAGATATCGTAAAATAAAAATCACATATGGCACTTTAAAATAGGACAAATATGTTGCTAAGTACAACCATAGTAATAACTAACTAAATATGTAAAATAATTCAAAGAATTATTCATATACATGATTACACACATGGACTTTTCCAGGAAGAACACACAGAAATCAAATGGACTATATTTGTAGGAAGAGATTATGGAGAAGCTTAATTATCAGCAGCAAAAATAAGGACAGGAGCGGACTGTGGAACAGACCATCAAAGGCATGTTATGTGAGTTGAGGTTGAAGCTAACAAAAATTTAAACAAGATTACAAGAGGAAAAATATGGCCTTGAGTATATTCCTACTGAACTTTTAGAAGACTTAAAGAACAGAGTTGATGCATTAAACAGTACTAGAAGACCCGACAAGCTTTGGGATAACATAAAGAACATCAGACATGAAGAAAGCAAAAGGTGCTTGAAAAGACAGGAAGAAAAGAAAAGATCAAACTGGATGCAGAAAAGACACTGAAGTTTGCTCTTAATAGTAGAATAACAAAGGCGAAAAGAAGAAATGAAGACAATGAGCTAAGCAAGGGGTATCTCACAAAGTAAAATAATATAACCAAATGTGCAAAATCAAAAATAAAAGCATACTTTGTTTACCTTAACCTAAAAGTACTCAAGGAAATAATTTAAGTCTCAGGTTGCAAGCTTCAAAGAATCTCTGGGGAAAATATTGAATTATGCAGAAAGCATGAAAGATATATATATAATACACGGAGTCCCTGTAACAAAAAGAACTGGCCCACTTTGACCCTTTCAAGAGATGAGCAAGAAACAATGGTACTGAAGGAAGAAGTCCAAGCTGCTAAGAAGACTCTAGACATAATCAAGGCTTCAAGAACAGACAATATCAATCGAAATGTTTTAACAAATTGATAAAACACTGGGAGCACTCCCCCGTCTATGCCAAGGAATTTGGAAGACCATTACCTGGCCAACTGACAGGGAGAAATCCATATTTCCTTACAGTGAAAGGTGACTCAACATAATGACCACAGTATAGAACAATATGACTGCTATTACAGGCAAATAAAATGCAGCTGAAAATTGATTGACAATGGTTGCACCAATAAATTGACAGGGAAGAGGACATGTAGCAAGGAATATCACTGATATCAAACAGAGCTTGGCTCAAAACATAAAATTCCAGAAAAAAAAGTGTACTTGGGTTTTATATGCTTTATTGACTATGTTAAAGCTTTTTGGCTGTTGGAACCATTGCAGATTATGGATAGTGTTGAGAAGTATGGAAATTTCTGAATACTTACGTAATTGTGCTCATACAGAAACTGCATGGATCAAGAGACAGTTATGCATACAGAACAAGGCAATAAATTTTGTTAGGAAAGGTGTGTGTCCAGGTGGTATTCTTTCGACACATTTACTTAATGTGTATGCTGATGTAATAATCAGAGAAGCTGGATCAAATGCAGAAGACTCTTTTGTAGAAATAGGAAAAAAGCTTATTAACAACCCACCATATACAGATGACACAACCTTGCTTGGGGAAACCAAGGTGGACGTGAAGTACTTAATGAAGATTAAGGATTATAGCATTTTGCTGGGGTTACAATTCAAAAGAAAGAAAGCCAAACTAATAGGTAACTAATAGGCAACCTCTTGATAAATAAGGAAAATAGTGAAGATGTCAAGGATCTGATTTTGCTTGTATCTATAATCAATGTCCATTAAATCAAATGATGCATTGTATTAGGTAAATCTGCTACACAAAATCTCTTACAGTGTTGAAATACAAGGATGTTACTTCTAAGAATAAGGTGCATGGAATATTTAATTGCTTCATATGCATGTGAACCGTTGGACTTTGAATATGGAACACAGAAGAAAATCACTGCATATGAATTATGGTGCTTTCAAAGACTATTGAAAGCTTTATGGACTTTCAATAGAGTAACCAAATCTATTTTGGAAGAAATACAGCCAGAGTGTTCCTTAGAAGCAATGATGGTGAGACTTCATCTCATATACTTTGGACATGTTATCAGAAGAGACCAGTCCTTAGAAAAGGACGTCATGCTTGGGGAGGTGAAGGCCCAGCAAAAATGAAGAAGGCCCTCAACAATATGGGTGGACCCTTCTTTGATCAATTTATTGTGGTTGTTCCCATTGTCTCTGTTGTGAATATTTTGGGGCATTTTTTTTACATTAAGTTGGAGTACATACTGACGAGTGTGGTTTTGGTCCATCAGGTAGTGCTTGAAGCCTCTGCATTTTCAGCAAGTAAGCTTGTGTCATCTGCATAACACAAGTTGTAAATGAGACTTGATAGGACACTCTTCTTCATTATAATTCTGCATTCTCAAATTATATTTTCAAGAAGAGATCTCTATCATCCTTCCTGATTTTAAGCCATGCAGTAATACTCTTCATGGCCTCTCGTGCCACATAAACTCAACTAAGCTTTCTGGAATTCCCATTATTTGCATTATTAGCCATTGTTATGATTCACAAAAATGGATGCGTTTTCACAGCCAATAAAACACAAATCAACATTTTTCTGATACTCTTTGCTCGTTGACTTTAGCCAGGATTTATCCAAGACCAGCAATGATTTCCCTCTTTCCATATTCTCTTCTGAATTGAGCTTGGATTCCTGGAAACTCACTCCCTATGCTTCTGGAACTATTTTTGAGTCATCAGCAGCAAAATTTTACTTGCGTGTGATATTAATGACATTGTTTAATAATTTCTTCATTCCCTTAAATCATCTTTTCCCCTTGGGGCAAAAATAGGGAGAGAGAATTCTCAGTTTCTTGGTTCGATGGCTGTCTTCCAAATTTATTGGCTTAACTTCTAGTGAACACATCCAGTGCTACATCATCATGTTGAAACACTGCAGTTGGTAGTCTTTTACTCCTTAGATAATGTCCTAAATATGGCTTGCAATTTTTTTTTGCCACTGCCACCATGAGTCCTTGATCATATGCTACTTCGTAAAATAATAGAATGTTGGCCAGTTTTCCTTGCTACATAAAATTTGCATATTCTTTCCATGTATTTAACTTATATGTGCTAAATTTTGTTGAGTCTGTCATAAATTTAATTTTAAAATTATGTTTCTCATATAGAAGTTTTACATGCAAAAGTATGCCTCTAGTTCTTTTCAGTATTAAGAGCAATTGTCATGTTATAAATTTACATGCACAAAGGTAAACAGCGTCTCTCTTTGCACTCTATTTTTTAATACTCAAATTGGCAAATGTTGCTCACTGTTGCCATAACAGTGATCTATGGGCTTGGATGCTTTCTCAATATTTAATTGCTCTTGTATCTCGAGCTCTTTCTTACACACATATATATGTTTATGAATTTTTTCTCTAGTCAACAGACTAGCACATACTGCATTAGCCAATACAGTAATAAAATCACTTTTCTCTAGATAAATTTTTCTTATAACTACCATAACACCTATTAAAATTGCATACATATTCTTAGCTTCTGCTTCTTTTTCTCTCTCACACTCGTTTTTATTTTCTTTTGTTCCCATTTTGATTAAGATGCTCTCACTTATTGTCACCCGCAACTCACAGTTGCCATATGCAGGGACTCTAGCAGTCTGTTTCTAACAGTCTCATTAACTGTTTACAAAATACAGGAACTGACCATTCCACAGCTCCAATATCTGGTAAACCAAATACCAACCTCATTGCAATGAATCACGTCTGACTCACAGCAAGCCTGTAGGACAGAGTAGGACTGTACTTGTGGGTTCCCATAGTAGAACTATATGTGGGCCTCATCTTTCTCCCAAGAAGCACCTGGTGGTTTTGAACTACTGACGCTGAGATTAGTAGCCCAAAGAGTAAACATTATACCACCAGACTAAGTTCTCATATTATTTTCACAAAGTGTTTAATTCCTTTCCTCAAACACTATAAGAATACTTGGGGCTGAGCACCGGTGATGTAGTGCTTGAGTGCGGGACTGTGGCCCATTGGCTTGGTGGTTCAAATCCAGCAGCAGCTCTCCTGGAGCAAGGCTGGGTAGCTTCCAAGACCACCAGAGGGCAGTGATGCTCCCCCAAAATAATACTTGGGATCTTCATATTCATTCTTCATGAATATCACTTTTATGATTGAACTTTTGGATATATAGCACATCCCTTATAATGTTCATCTGAAAATTACTAATAGGGTTTAGCAAAAGATCGATTTGTTTCCCTTTACCCCATGGTTGAATGAAAGAAATGCATACCCTTACAGAATTGCGCACCACTTGTCTATTAGTTTTCATATAGTGGTAGCTGATGTGTGACTATCTGCTGAAAGCTGTGTCACTGATATTTTAAAGGCCACCAAAGTCACCCAACATTGACAGGTCTCACCAAAGCATCCAGAGTAAGACCAGGTGACAAAGAAGGGATACACAGCCCTTGTCAGAGGGATTAGCCTTTGGGACAGAATCAAAACATTTTCAGATAATGAAAACATCATGAAAAGAAGCAGATGGAGGCAGAAGATGAACCCCTTAGGTGAAAAGGTAATCAAATATGAGAAAGGAAGAGTGACATCATGAGGGGAATGAAGCAAAGCATCTGGGAGCAAAAGCCTTTGGGGCCTTCCTTTTCTTATTGGAGCATGACTCAAGGCGAGAAAAGCCGTAAGCATCAATTAGTAATCAGAACTTGAAAGTATGAAATATGAAACTAAAGAATTGGAAGTTTTAAAAAATGAAAAGGAAGGCATTAAAATTGTCATTCTAGGCATTAGTGAGCTAAATGGACTTGGCCATTTTGAATCATAGAAATCATACAGTTTACTATGTTGGTAATGTTATAATTAAGAGGTATAGCTTTGTCTGCATGATCAAAAAGAGAGCTGAAGAACTATCTTAAAGTACAATGCTGTCTGTGATAAGAAGATATCCATGTACATTGCAGGAAGCAAGTCAATAGAGCTAGAATTCAAATCTGTGCACCAATCATCAAAGCTATCAAAGTTATGGACATATTGAAGCACTCTACCAACATCTTCAGTCGGAAATTGGTCAAACATGTGTACATAATCATTGGTGATTGTAATGCCAAAACGGGAAACAAAGAGAATGGAATAGTAGTTGGGGGTGAGGAATGCGTTCTTGGTGATAGAAATTAAACCAGAGATCCTATGACAAGATTCTGTAAGAAGAATGTTGCTACTACAGAAAAATGCCTTTTTTCAATAACACAAACAGCACTAAACACATGGATTTCTCCAGGTAGAATACATAAAATTCAAATTGATGACATCTGCGGGAAGAGACGGAAAGCTTAATGAGAGCAGCCAAGAAGAGGCTAGCAGCTGAGAGTAGAGCAGACAGACCCTCAGCAGCCTTTATGTAAGTTCCGTTTGAAGATGAAGAAAACTTAAACGAGCCCGCAAGGGCAAACACATGATCTTGAGTTCATCTCACCTAGATTTCCAGAAAATCTCAAGAGCAAATTTGAGGTCTTTAACACTAACGGCAGAATACCTGCTGAGCAGGGGGATGACATCAAGGACATTTTACATGAATAAAGCAAATTATCACTTAAGACACAGGAAAAAAGGAAATGATCAGCGTGGATATCAGAAGAGACTTTGAAACTTGTGCTTCATGAGTGAGACTAAGGCAAATGAAGAAAGGATGAAGTAAAAGTCCCAAACATAACATTTCCAAGGACAGCTACACAATGTGAAGCAACATAATATCATGAAATGTGCAAACACCTGGAGTTAGAAAATCAAAAGCAATAATACTCTCAGAATATCTGAAACAGAATGAACATAAAAACAAATCCAAACCTCCAGGAATTGATGGAATACCCATTGGAAAGTTTCTGCAAGCTGAAAAAGCATGGGAGCTTTTACTGATCTATACCAGGAAATTTGGATGACAGCTACTTGGTCAACTAACTGGAAAAGAATCATATATGTACCCATTTCAAAGAAAGATGACCAAAGAGAATGCTCAGATTATAGGGCACTCTCATCAATACCACACGTGAATAAAATTATGCTATCATCCAAGAGTACTGACTGGACATTGCCTGCAGTACATGGAAAAGGAGCTACCAGAGGTCCAGGCCAGATTTAAAAGAGGACATGGGACAAGGGGTATCATTACTGAGACCATAACTTGACTGAAAGTAGAGATAACCAGAAAGTTTCTTACTTGTACCTTATCAGTTATGTGAAACTATCCTACTGTGTGGATCACAGTGAAATAAGCTTCAGAATTATGGGAACCCCAGGACACTACATTGTGCTCGTGCAGAACCTGTGCGTGTTTCAAATTGCAGTTGTGGGAACAGAACAAGTCTGTCCCGTACGACTTAAAATCAGCAAAAGCATGTGTTGATTTTTTTTATCCTGTTAATATGTTTATTCCATAATAAAATAATGAGATAACCTGGATTCTATGAAGAATCTGACATCAGCATTAGAGAAAAACTTATCAATAGCTTGCA
Source organism: Nesogale talazaci (assembly GCA_004026705.1). NCBI lineage: Eukaryota > Metazoa > Chordata > Mammalia > Afrosoricida > Tenrecidae > Nesogale > Nesogale talazaci. The sequence goes on along the minus strand of PVJH01002242.1, from coordinate 31,675 downwards.
ATAGGTAGATATCAAAATCTTGCTTAATGAAAATGAGGTGAAGCTGGAGCATGGGCTGTGGAAGATCTCGTGTTTTAGTCTTCAATATGGAATACATTTTAGTGGAAAGAGAACCATTTAAAGAGGCACACTGGGTCAATAGGTAACATCATGACAAAGGGTGAAAGGGTTGAAGTTGTTTCCTCTTTTTTGTGTCCACAAGCAATGCTCACGGAAGCATCAGTGAAGGGATCCAAGGATGTATTGCATTAGGGAAATCTGCTGCACAAGACATTTTTGAAGCGCTGAAAAACAAGGGTTTTGCTTTGAGGACCGGTAAGTCCCTGACCCAAGTCATGTTATTTTTACATTACACGCAATGTGAAAATTAGACATTACATTTAAAAGACCAAAGAAGAAATTGATGCATTTGAATTATGTTACTGGTGAAGAATACTGGAAGTGTCCTCTACTGCCAAGTTGAACAGTAATCTTCTTTTGAAGCACATGTGGTGACCCTTGTTCTCATGTACTTTGGACATATTGTCAGGAGTGGCCAGTCCTCAGAGAAAGACATCGTGTTCGGTAAAGTGGTAGAGCAGTCAAAAGGAGGAGCACCTCTGTCAAGGTAGATTGACACAGTGGCTACAAGAATAGGCTGAAACCCAAGGATACTTGGGGGAGGGGTGGCACTGGACTGAACAGTGTTCTTTGTTGCTGTACACTGGGTGGTTATGGGTCATAATCTATCGGAGGCTGCCTAACACCAACCACGTGTAATCACAAATTAGCTTTTGCTAAATAACTCTGTGTCTTTTATCTTATCTTTTCCCTTTGGATAAAATACAAAATGACTACAATTGTTTGAAAGTCATCTCTTATGTAGCATGCTTTTTGAATTGCCAAAACAAATCTAAATGTGCCATTATAATACCTGTACCCGAAATTAAAAACAAAGCTTTCAAAAGTTCAAAGCACTTTCCATATGTCACATAACTAGTATTAAATGGCGAAACCACCATTTCAGACTCTGCTGGTTTACCAAGACAATCTCTACATCACATCACTATTATGCTATGAAAAGGTTTAATAGTTTCCCTGTTCATATTATTCAATAAATATAATTTTAGACAATACAGTGATATGAAACCCGCAGACTGAAACTCACTATCATCCAGTTGACTCTGACTTACAACACCTTTTTTGTGGGAAGGGGGCTCTGATAGTGCAAAACTTTATGGGAAGAGATATTCTCAGCTCTCTCTAGTGGACTGTCAAGTGACCTTGAACTACTGACTCATTGATGAGCAACCCAATGCCAACTTTAATGGTTACAATTTCTCAAAACAGGTCTTTCTGAATATGTACTTTAGCTATAGAAGGGTCTTGGCAAAGAGCCATGCTGCCCAAGAATAAAAATTATAAGAAAATTTTTTCTTTGGGCTTAGAAATAAAATATAATAAAAAGTAGCTAGGACAAAGAGAACTTTGGAATATTAATAAATGGATTAAAATCACAGATAAAAATCCAAAGTGAAATAAAAGAAAAATGGCATCCAGGAAGACAGGGAAACTCAAAGCATCTCCCAGTGTGCCTTAGTCTGAAATAACTTCAAAAGTTCTGTCAGCTTGAATACACAGGCCAGCTAAAGGTGAGCTGCTGTTCTGGAATAATTATTTCCACTCCTACTTTTTCTTATGTAGAGACCAAAACGAGACAGATGTCAGCACTTGTCAATCCTCTTGCTTGTTTTTTAATGGAAAAAAGTATTATAAAAATAAGTTTATTTTGGGAAAACACAAAGGAAACAAATTCATTTATTAAAAAAAATTATTGTAGCATTAAGCATGCATGTTCTTTAATTGTAAAATACTTAAAGATAAGAACAATGCATTTTCCAGTTCATAGCTTTTACTTTCTTAAAACTTCCCACACAAATCATTGATTTTACCTAGGAAATTGCAGGTAAATAAAGTAACATTCTTCCATTCATTTCCCTGAGAAGTAAAAGAAATGTGTTGTCAGTTGTTGTGAAGTGTTTGCAAGTTGGTTCTGATTAATAGTGACCCCTGTGCAATAGAAATAAACACCTCCTAATGCTGCTTCATTCTCACATGCATTTGTATATTCGAGACTATTCTTCAGCCTCTGTGTCAATTCATCTGACCTTGAGTCAATCCACCTTAATTTGGAGAACCTCTCAAGAACAGATGCATAAGACACAAATAACAGAAGACCTGTAAGGTTGAAGAATGACATCAACAACATTATTCATGAAGAAATCAAAAGGTCACTAAAAAAACAAAACAAGAAAGACAAGTTGAAAGTAGATGAATTTTGATAGTAGTGCTGGCACAGAGTATTGAAAATAGCATCGACTTCCAAAAGAATAGACATATCTTTCTTGGAAGAAGTACAGAAATAATTCCACTTAGAGACTTTGTCTCACATTCTTTGCACACGTTATACAGAAGAGAGCAGTCCTTGGAAAATAACTTCATTCTTGGTGAACTTGAGGGCTGGAGAAGAAGTGAACACGGGTGAGCAGATGGTGAACACTGCAGGGAAGCACTTGGTTCAAACAGAAAAACAATTTTAAAGATGATGCAGAACTTTGCAATGTTCTGTTATATTGTACTATAAACCAGAATTGATATGCTTCATAAGGATTAAAGTTTTGAACAGCAGGTGTATAAATCAACAGCTCATATGATAATGTAAGTATTGCAAAATGTTAATTTAGTTCAAAATAAATTCTCAGCAGCTAATATTCCTGGTTGTTCTTCATTTGTTTAATGTTTCTTGATTGCCAATGTTCTGCATTCTAATCACTTACACTTTCTTTTTCTTTTTCTTTAACTTCCTTTCTTTTCCTGTGTACTCCCTCTAAAGTTTGGACCCAGATTTGCTTCTAAACTGACTTATGCCACATGCTTCTGATCTTTCTTGCAATTTTGAATGGCAATTATTTGTCCTGATATTCTTGGAGGCACAACTCATAATCCATATGATTGCACAGTTTTATCTTCATACGTATTATCATTAAAAAACAAAGTAAAGCAAATCATAATTTCACATATGGTTTTAATAACAGATAAAAGAGGAATTAGGAAAGGAAAAGGTCAATTTAGAGTGAAAATTAAATTCCGCACTATATTCAAGAAGTGTACACAATTTGAATGGTGAAAGACTGTTTATTAAAGCAAGCAAGTAAATGTAAGAGAACTTCAAAAAAATTTGGAAAGTGAAATTGAAAAATAATGAACTTTTCCCTTGAAATTTTGAAGCTCTTTTACATACCCAAAGAGAAATGCAACGAATAGTATAGCTGTACATAAGTTGCAAAAGCAAGACATTTTGAAAAATAAATAATGCATGGACAAGTATGAGGAAATTAATCATCAGCTCCGTGTAAATCTATAACATTTACCTCACTTGGTGGTTAAATGTCATACCAATATTTATGGCACCTGGATGAAGGTTGGGGTGGAGTCCAGCCAGTCAATCTGGTGATAGTTGGTGATACTTCCTTAGAGGTTTGGCCTTATTATAAGAGTCAGTGAAACCTCTCATTCTTGCCCTTAGCCTCTTGCTTGCTTGGGTTCTGTGTGACTTCAGGGGCAGACCTGGGTGGCCTCCCAGCCCTTCATCCTGCCATGTTTTCCATCAACTTTGGATTCATGCACTGTGCACCCACCTGCTGGGGCTCCATTGGCTCTCCCCTGCCCCTTTCTGTTTTATTGGGTTGTGGTTAGCTGAGTCTGAAGAAGACTCCGGCTTGCAGTGGACTCATGCACTTGAATTGACTAGACTGGATGCCTCTCTTATATAAACTTTTAATATATTTAGGAATTTTTTCTATACATAACCTGACCTCACACCTCAAGGGAAAATAATTCTTTAAGACTATATAATATTAGACAAAAAGGGAAACATATGATAAGAAATAGATCAGAGCAATTAATCAAGTCCAATTTTTTGATGGGATTGCTATGTCAAAATTTAAAACAAGACATGTTTCTCATGTTATACAAAGTGTAAGAAAATGCAAAGATGAAGAGTTATCTAATCCATTTGATAAATCTAACAATAATTCTGGTAGAGAGAAAAATAGGTATATAAAATAATTATATAAATTATGTCTGAGCCAGACTCTGCGGAGCAGATAAGGTCAAGTATTGGGGAAATAACTGTGAAAAGGTATTGCCTGTAAAAGAAAAAAGGTAGCCAAAAGAGCATGGGAAATCACATAGGAAAGGATGCTGGCCTCAGACCTGAGAGGGTCAGTCTCCTCAAAGAGTTGACTGGCTGTTTCTCTTTGGTTTTTATCATTTAATTCAAAGTGCCCATTGCTAACTCCGCCTGAACTGTAAGAATGCACATGCACCTGAGAAAGTACATGACTAGGTCCTGGTTTGCCTTTAATTGAAGTTCTGATGCTCAGTTCTCCTTATTTACAAAGCACTTTATCCTTTATCGCTTTTTTAATAGCCACACTTGTAAAGTAAATATAGCGATTTTATATCTAAAATTTGTTTGCCAGGCTACTAAGAGGAAATTTGAAAAGTTTGAGTTACAAGATGGGAGCTTGTCTTTTAAGTGCAAAAGCACTTCTTTTTATATGAGGTAAATTAAAAAAAACAGAAAATGGGTTTGGCATATTTTCTTGAACAATTGTTCAAATGTCTTGGGTTTGGCAAAGTTTATACTCCATTTTCCATTCCCTTTTTTCTCATAATATATAAAATCATGTATACTTCAACAGAAATATTATCCATATGTTTTGATTCATTTGCACTTAACTTGTCATAAAGTTGTTCATGAAAATCATCTCATGTCCAAGAATATCTACGAGATTGTTTTTAATAAGCTCTGCCTTTCTCCTGTCCTAAAAAGCTGCATTTTGGCATTAGTTAGACAAATGGGAATCCAGGAAGGTTAAGACTTGCAATTGTGGATATCAAGTAAATTTAGACTTGGCCAAACGTCTCTTTCCTATTCATTTGTGTGTTGTAATAGTGAAAGTAATAGTACTAAGGTACAGACCAAGGGGGGAAGGCTATCTCTTCTTTTCTTGTTGAAAAGTCAGTTCTTATAAACTGTTTTAAAGGAGTGACTATCATAAATATATTTCCCCAAAAAAGAAGTGTGATCTGGTCACAGAGAAACCATTGTATCTCTACAAGGACAAATGAAAGAGCAGATGCCAGATTTATGAGAACCTTTGTCAGCTATCATTCTTTAGAACTGGAAGGCAGCCCCCAATAATGAATCTAACACAAAGCGGGGAGGGGGAAGAAATTGAAACTCAAAGAATGACACCTTCTAAAAGTTATAATTGTGTATCCTGTACAGGATTAGTTTCTATGTCTCTCAGATAGGATAAAAACATATGGCAAGAAAAGTCTTAACAGAATTCAAATTTAATTGCGTGCATAATTTGAACACATATCCGAACACTTCAGATATTTATTTTACTTTTTAAATAAGCTATTATGAATTATATGTTATTTTTATTCCCAATGCTTCTAAATATTCTTTCAGCTATGGAACACAAGAGTTTTCCTTGTGATTTAACAATCCCCAGCACCCCAGGTATCTCAAGGAGACATTAGTAATGGTAATGTGAGCAGCAGAATGCACTGCAAACTGTTTGGGAGACTGAATGCCATTACAAACTCCCCAGGAAGAGTGAAGTGCAAGACTCGGTTTGTGAAAGCTCAAGTTCTAAACCAAACTTAAAATTTCAGCAGACATATATTTAAAATTGATGTAAACCACTTATCTCAAGGGAGGGAAAGAAGACTATATTTGCAGTGCTGTCGTCTCTATTAAAGTAGAAATGATATATTCTGCAATGAATGTTTATGTGCACATCTGGTTATATGCACAAAACTAGTGTAATTAATGGACTATATAAAATAAATTACTATATTTGAAATCCCACTCTTTGATTCTGGCTTGTGAGTTTGCGGATATAAAGCTAGTACTCAATTGGACACACACACACATGTGCATGCATGCACACAATCACAAAGCACATTGCACAAACCACCAATCTCAGGAATGAGTAAGTTATTCAGCCTATTGGACCAAATAGAGTTGATTAATGTCATCTGAACTGAAATACATTTTTCTAAAGGAACAAAATTATAGGAAAGCATTTTAGTACATTTTCAAAATATAAGGGTAATAAGATAAAGTTGCTATGACTAAATATGTCATCATTCATCTTTGAGTGAATTTTGTGGATCAAATAATCTCTCACTGAGAAATTAATCTTCGGATAACATGTGTGACCGTCACTCACTCAATTGATTAATCAAAATGTATTATTGAGGGTCAATATTGTTTCAGGACTGTTACTAGGTTTTATGGTGGGAATGAAACAAGATTCATGTGCAAACCAAACAATCCCAATTTTGTAATTATGTTGGTAACTCAACTCATTCTATGAGTGGTCTAGTTAAGGTAGGTTTGGAGTATTGGATGAATTGGCTCCCCAGTGGAATTAATCTTAGCAATCAGAAAATAGATTCACAGAGGAGAGGTCGTTTAGTTGCATGTGGTGATTTTATGTCCCCTCTAGGTCACTAGTACCGTAATAGAGTTACCTCCAAGAGTCAACATCAGGTCAATGGCCACAAAAACAAAAGCATCACCTGCTAACTCACCTGGGATCAGCTCATTTCTTCTCTGTGTCTCATGCTCTCTGAGAATCGCACAGTTCTCTCTACTTAGTCCTGGAGACAGAAAACGGCCTTCAGGAATTTGTCATCTTCCAGGCTCAAGTGACCATAAATGATTCCCAAAGCAACAGAAAACTAAAATATGTTTCTTTTTATACCCTCTCCGAGCTTTTAAAATATAGAATCCTCTCAGTTCTTCAGAAGGTGTTTCAAGTCCACTTGAGGCGAAGTAGCACCCTACATTAAATCAGCCACATGAAAGGACCCCCTCATCAACACGTCCATTCCCAGAACATTAGCTCGGCTGGATGGTTAGGACAGAAAGGGACATGATCGCACTTCAAATGTCTACCTATTTAAAAAATGTAGCCTTTCCTTCATTCAAATACTCAGAATACAGAAAGCTCTGATTTATAGACAACTCAAACATGTCGTGTAGGTCAGAAACTCTTGGAGAGCATGGCAGAGAAACTGCATGTCCAGGGACAACTTGAAAGGACCCAATACAGTTGATACCGATTTTGTTCAGCTTGCAGGCTGTGTTCTTAAGCATAGAGACAGACACTTCAACGTTTTCTTTCTTTTTGTTGTTGTTGTTTGTTTGTCTGTCTGCTTGTTTTGTTTTGCTTCCACATTTTCTCAAGGAGAAGGCCAAACTGGCCCATTGGTATTTGAGACAATGAGTCTTTACAGATGCTGCCTGCTTCCTATCTTTCCCTTGGACTGGCTAATGAATTCAAGCCTTCAATAAATAGAGCAGTCTGATGTCTAACCCGTGGCAGTACCACAACTTCTCTTTTATATTAAAGTAAGACTAAATAAGAACCAAAGTATCTTTGTTGAATTCAGTACTTGTCACTAAAATGATCCCTCAACCCAAATATTCTCCCCCTAATACAGGTACCAAATCCAGGTGTCAGACTGCTCTTTTTCCTTTTATATGCATGAATGTCACCTCTATTTGAGGAAGGAGTTTGGGCCAAAATAGATTAATAGAAGTTGCTTGGCAACACACATTTCAAGTAGATGGGCTGCTTGCCACATACAAGATATACCTTAAAGGTCTTGGTAGGGATGGATCTCACTTGTAACCTGGGGACTGCCGGTAAATTGAAGGTCCTGCCAAATATGTTAGGATCCCTGGTGGTGTCATGTTTACCTGTTGGGATGCCAACTGCAAGATCAGCAGTTTGAAACCACTAGCCACTCCTTTGGAACAAGACAGGGCTTTCTACTCCTATAAAGAGTTACTGTCAAAGAAACTCACAAAGACTGTACCACCCTGTCTTACTATGAATTGCAATTGACTTGATGGCAGCAACTGTAGTTTCCTTTAGTTGAGTGTCTGGGAAGGTGCAAGTCTGGCAGTGTCTGGGAAAGATACAAAGAACATTCCATAGAGAACATTCCTGTCTCCTAACCACTTCTTAACTGGCAATTCATTGTTGACACTAAAAATATTATTTCTGTTTTGCTCTAGTTTACTGTGCTGAAAGAATAAAACAAGTCCCAGGATTAATTTTTATTGGCTGAAGATGTTTTCCATTGCTTGTCAAACTTTTGAAAACCAGAAAGATACGTTTCAAAATAAGGCAGTTAGTTGCTCGTCTAGGCAATCCCAATTCCTGGAACCTACAGGGTCGCCATGAGTTGACATCAACGCAGGGGTAGTGAGTTTTTGATGTTGCTGCTTTTCATGTCTCTCAGAGGGGAACTGTGCATCCAACGGCTTCAATCGCTGGTTGTTCAGCAGGCATTTTTTCAAGGCACTTCCAGCTGGACTCCTATCACTGAACTTTTGATAAGCAGCTGAGTATCTTAACTGTGCACCAATCAGAACCCTGACAAAAGTTAATTTATTTTCTTATTCAAGACTCTATTTTATAGGGTTTGAGGATGAGATAGCATGCTGAATATGAGAATTGATGGTCAAAATAGTAACACTTTTTCAATATCATATAGATTCTTCAACACAGATCATGAAATGATATGCAAATATACATTAGTGAGATTTTTAGCCTAAAGTAAATATGAAAACTCCTTTAGCTAGTCATTACCTCTTCTTAGCTCCAACACATTTCAAAAATATGGGTATTTTAGGAATGACCACCATTACACTCTGGTCAATTTTCTACATATATTTTTTACCTTTCTGGACTGGGAAAGCAATGCCTTCTTTATGTTTGCTTTACTGCTGTTTAGTGTGGACTCTGACATAGGGAGCTCTCACTACACCTATGGAACTACAGTGTGCTGACAAACATCTTGGTTTTCATCGGAAATGAACATTCATTTTTCTAAAGCAGCTCCTCACCTTATACAGAAAGAGAAATTACACATTCAAATTAGTGACAATTTGGAGGAAAATGTCTGTGGATTTCACGTTTTATCAGCTGCAATCTGAGTCTGCATTTGTTCAATGTTTGATTTGAAATCCATTTGAACACATGAGTATCTGTGCTAAAAGTCTATTGTTAAATCCCATATTTGCACAGTGGATATTTTCTCTTTTGGATGCAATGCTCTTCTATTTTAGTGGATGCTACAGAGTTTTGCTATTAACTTTAAGTAGCTGGACTTATAGTCATTTAAATCCCCAATCTTTGTGTGCATGAGTCTGTGTGGATTTGTGAAGAATATATACCTCCTATACAAATGCACGTACAAATTATGTTGGTGATCTGGATAACTAATAAGAATGTGGTCTTATAATAATATTTATGTTCGCAGACATTGGCACTTTTATTTATTTCTGCCAAAATGTATTTGCTTGTTCAAATTTCTTTCTATGAAGAAGAGAATTATATATGTAAAGACTGTGGTAGGGATGAAAGTATTGCAGAAATAAGTTAGAAAAACAGGTATATTGAAAATTGGAAATGTGTATTTTTTACTATAAGCATAGGAAAGATTTATTTATTAAAACATTTTGACCTAAGTAAATGGAATAAGTGAAGATTTTATACTCTAATGTGACCAATTAGAACATTTAAAATTATTAGTAGAGACAGATCACCTCTACACCCCACCTTTTTTTGGATTATTGTTTGAGCAGACTTGGCATTACTAAAATTTATCATAGGAGTTAAATCTTATAAATTATAATTTATCATGTTTTGTTATTTAAGATATGCCATATTACATATACTTGCTTCTATTGCATTTGAAAGCCCAAGCAGACAGGCAATTCAAAAGAAGGCAATAAATTAATAAAATAGAATCTTAAATTTAAAAAAGCTACTTAGTGCATGCTTGTAAAAGCCATGATTCATTCAAATATCTTTGAAGTTCCTCATTTAATAACAATGCAAACTTAGTTTTATTTAGGATGCTTCTGATATTCTATAAGGAATCTATGACCATTAATATACATTGAAATTATGATAAATATTAAGCAATTATAGAGAACAGGAGCAAATCTAAATGCCAGCTTCCTGGGCACAGGGGCATTTCTGATTCACTCTTATACTCTTTGGGTCTAGGACAGCACCTGACATATTAGTCTAGTGCCATAGAGCCCATTCTGATGAAGAGTGTCCTTCAAGGAATTGCTGGAATTTAGGATTTCCAAGGCTGTAAATCTGGATGAGAGCAGAGAGCCTCATTTGTCTCCCACAGGGAAGCCTGTGTATTTTAACTGCATAATTCGTGTTTGGCAGCCAGATGTTTCACCCACTACCTCATCAGGACTCCTTTCACATACTGTGCTGAATCAACCATCCTCTATTGATAGGTCTTACCCAGAAGTCCTGATGGCATCATCATTTTTAAAATCTGGGGTATCAATTGAGAGTTCAGCAGTTTAAATTAATCAGCCACTCTGTGAGAGACTGGCTTCAGTACAGGCTTGTGAGAAATTGGAACCAACTTGATGGCCATAGGTTTTGGAATTGTTGGGTTTTGTTTGTTGATTCCCTCTCGCCACTCTCTCACTCCCCCATTTTGATTGACACAATACTAGGGCCAAAAGTCTAGAGTTCCTGTAACTGTGTTTCTTCTTACATATTTTGATAGATAAACATTTTTAATTTCTTGAGAGATCAAGATTACTGCCATGTATTTTATAAAATGTTGCTGTGTTTTTCTCTTTTTTTGGAGTACTTCTTATTTTAGTACTTTCTATTCAATGTGAAAATAATCCATGTACGTGAAAGATCTATAGAGATGTTAATTAGTACTTTTAGAAAAACATTGACCAATATCTTTATTGGTGATGACGGAAATGTTCTAAATGAGGTTTGTCTACTATGAAAATCACCAGACTCTTTTGGCTATTAAGTATCTGAAAGTTGCAATTACAACTTTTATTTAAATTAATATAAATTTACTCTTACATCATCATATGTGTCTTTTTGTATTACATTTTACTATACTAGAAGAACTATTTCACTTCACAGCATGTATTTATTGAGTGAGTATATGTACATGTCACATTTTCTTCTCTGTATTGAATCTAGCAAAATATAAAAGGATTCCTTGTACAATGTTTGTGTGTTTATCCTGATTAGATGGTTGTTTGGGAAGGCAAGGTTTCACTGTGCTCTTCTATTCTCAATAGCTCACTTTAATTATCCCGACAAAAATCATTGTATTACGTATATGCAGGGAAAAGTACTTTGTCTAATGAGACTCACATGCCCTGTGACTATCATTAGCCACATTATTCTTTTTAAAATATATTTTTGACCAGTGGAAAAATCAGCATGCCTGGTATGTCTTGTTATCTAATATTTTTGCATCTTCAAAAACAGCCATAATAAGTAATTACTTCTTTATATCACTTTTTATCATTTAATGGGAATTTTCACCCGAGGAAAGAGTTTCACAAAAGGACCTTTTCTTTTATTGCTAATATTCTATCAATTCTTATGCATTGTACTTATTGTGATCTTGTGAGAACCTTTATTACTGTCACTGCTATAGATAAGATAATTGCATTTTTAGAACAAAAGAAAACTACAAGGCAATAGGATTTGTTTTAACAAAAATGCCATTTTTCATTGGACACATTTAATTATTATAAGCCACAATAAATAGAATGCATTGCTAAAAGTCATTGGCTAGCTTTTCTTTGAATTTCATTCACTGGACGACAAGAATATCATCTTGGACAGACTAGATTAAATAAACACTTTTACATCTATAGACACAATGCACTGCCAAGAACATTAGGGTATCTTTCTGTTTTTATTATCTTGGCTTCTCTAACAAGTCCCCATAAATTCCATGCCTTACTAGTGCCACAAAGAACTGGGAAATAGATTACTTTCAGAATTCATGTATCTTTATGCAGACTTTCATAGAGCAGCTGGACAATGATTCTTGAACTAGGCCCACAGTGTAACACTAGCAGAGATGATATTACAAAGAGTCAATTTACTATTCAAGTTTATAGCTGCTGGTAAATTGAACTTATTTTCTGGGGATAAAACTGATTACTCTGAAAACCAAATAAGGATTTTTCTCCTGATGTGTTGGTATATGTGGGATTTCTTTTTATTTTGGAAAGATTTGTGGTTGTGTCTATTGTGAGCAATATTTGTTACATATGCACTCAAGCTGTTTGTCTTTATTTTGTGAACATAACGTATTAATAACTGCTACAGAAGAGGTAAAAGAACCATGGTCTAGGCATCTTTCTCACCCACTGTTTTTATTAATAGAACAATGACCACATATAATTGTGATGTGTAAGGCCAGATTTCATGAAACTCCTGTATAACTCTCTTACTCCAAAAGGCTTTGGAAGTGCTTCCAAAATTACATGTTCAGGCATATTCAGAATTTTTATTAAGTGGAAGTCAGATCTTAATTTTTTTAACCAAAGTTGGCTCTTACACTGTCTCATGGTTCTTTATTAAAGAATCAAACAGATTCTAAATTATAGATGGTAAAGTTCTTTAGGACATGAGGACTGTAGAAGAATAGATGCATTTAAGGGAAAGGACCATGGACGGCTTAAAGGGCACACTGATCTGTGTTGCAAGAAATAAGGCCAGAGTATTCCTTAGAGGCAAGGATACCAAGACTTCATCTTAAATATTTTAGACATGTTTTCAAGAAAAACCAGTCCTTAGGGAGGACATCATGTTTTATAAAGGGGAAAAAGGGCGTCAGCAAGATGGATTGACACAGCTGCTTGCAGTGTTTTGTTCTGTTGTGCTTAGGGTCTATGTGGGTCAGCGTTGACTGGACGTACCTAACAACGACAACAACAACAACAAAAAAAAGCTCTTAAACAGAAACACAGAAGCAAAAGAAATCCTTACTGCCGTTGAGTTGATTCTGACTCTTAAAGACCTATCTGATAACATAGAACTGTTTCTTAGATTTTCTAAGACTAACATTTTAACCTAACAAATATCCTCTTATTTCTCCCCCAAAGTGCCTGATAGGACTGGACAGACCAATGACCTTTCAAGTCAGGGGTTTTTAAAGCTCTTTAGAGTAAAGATAAATAAGGTAATTGGGCAACAAGAGGAAAAAGAGACCATCACAGGTTGGTGTATTTTGTGTACTTCAGGACTGTGTTAGGCTGGATTGAGTAGAGAAACCGGTGAAACTTGCGTAAGTGTAAGAAAGACTTTCATATCAGGAAGTGTATTGGAAAACCTTCCAGACCAGCCCAACTAAATCCATAACCCTGATACTAATCCATAAGTCCCTTTACAGACTCACATGTCTGTATGTCATATGTCATATGTCACAAGTCATATGTCATGGCACAGAATGCAGGAAGACCACAGGCTGTTTGGTGAAAAGCTGTGTGGATCTAACAGTGGTGGAAGCATCACAGGACTGCCTCAGGTCTCAGCGTGACTCCTCACCAGGAAAGTGAGTCCAGAGAGAAGGTGGGTGGAGGAGGTCCCCAGGACCCTCCTTACGAGAAGGCCACACCCATAAGGAGGTACCATCAAGCTGTGACTTGAAAGACATTCTGGACTCCTCTCCTTCACTTTATTTATCAAGTTGACATGAGAAGCTCTCTCCCCAGTTGTTGGAAGTTATTCTCTGAGACAAAGAGCTATTGGCAAGACAAGATGGCAGTGTCCGAGGAGCTGAAGGAGCTGGAGGAGAAGCCAAAAGGCCTTACCTTGATGGAACCAGACCTCTGAAGCTGGAGAAGCCACATGGAGATTCCTGCCAGCGCTGAGCTGTTTCTACCACCACTGGATGCTGTTGACGGGCCCTGAGCCCTGGAAGCGAGGAGCCATGGGGAGACCCCTGCCAGTGCAGGGACTCTGGCCTGTGACTTTGTAAGTCAGAAGGAGACTTTATAGACTGATATCAGACATATGGGCTGATATCAGACTTATGACTTTGAATTGGACTGGGCTGGGATCTTTTCTCAATGTCCCATTCCTCGTGTCTATAAACCTTTCCCTTATGTCCATATGCATGTTTATGAATTTGTTTCTCTAGTCTACCCAGACTAACACATGACTTTCTATCAGTTTGCTGCACTGTGGTGTCTTGTGTGTTGCTGTGATCTTGGAAGCTATATTACGGGTTTTCAAAAGCTCGAAGTAAGCATGTTTCAGCAGAGTTTCCATGTGAAGAACAGATTACAAGAAAGGATTTGGCCTCCCTCTTCAGAGGCTGGCATTGCTGAAAACCTTACACAGGGAACGGGAATATTGTGGGATACTGAAGCCTTCATAGATGAAAGCAGAACCTTCTACAAATGTAGGGCCAGAGACCTGTCCCACCTGTCAGAAGACACTCGAAATGTGACTGAGGAGAAGCTGCCTTCTCAAAGCAGAATGATTCTGGGAACCTGAATGGAGTGAATTTTCAGATCTTCAATTGCTCATGGGCATAGCTTAAAAGAAGAGAAGAAACAGCTGCAAAAAAATGTATGAACAACTGGTACTTAGAATATATGATGGATGAATCTAAGAAAACTGGAGATCATTTAAAAATTAAATGAAATGAAATGCCTAGAATCTGTATTCTAGGTGTTAGTGGTCATTTAGAATCACAGTATCATACAGTTTACTATGCCGGGTATGACACAATCGAGAGGAATGGCTTTCATTATCATAACAGACATTTCAAGATCTTTCTCGAAGTAAAAGGCTATCTCTTGGTAGACTTATATCTATCAATCTCCCAGGAAAGCCAATCACTGCCATTCAGATTTGTGCGTGAACTGCCAAAGCTGGTGCTGGAGAAACTGAAGAATTCTACCAGTGGCTTCATTTGGAAATTGGTACAGCACATAATCAATATGTAATTGTAATTATTGGCCTTCAGGATGCAGAAGGTGTAAACCAAGCGGAAGGAATGGGAGTTGGAAAGTGTGGCTTTGAGAAAGAGGTGATTGCCAGATAGATTTTTGCAAAACCAATTTACCCTTCATTGCAAATATCTTTTTTCAACAACCTCAAAGATAACTGTACAAATGAATTTGTACATATGGACAACATGGAAGCCAAATTCATGACATGCCTGGAAAAGGTGATGGAGAAGATTAATATCAGAAGCTAAACTCAGGTGAGGGACTGACTATGGAACAGATCATCAATTGTTCATATGTAAGTACAGATTGAAGCAGAGAAAATTAAAACATGTCCACAGGAGCTAACATACAGCCTCGATTTCTAATGACAGAAGAACTCATGAACTATGGGAACATCAAGAACCTCACTCATGAAGAAATCAAAAGGTCATTAAAGATACAGGAAAAAATAAAAGATCAATGTGGATGTCGGAAGAAACTCAGAAACTGACTCCTAATTGTAGAATACCTAAGTGAAATTGAAGAAATAAGGAAACTAAAAATCTGAATAGAAAATTTTAAAGGGCAGTTTACGGAAATCAAGTTAAATTTTATAAAGCAATGTGAAAAAGACCTAGAGTTAGAAAACCAAAGGGGGAAGACATGCTCATTATATTTTAAACTGGAGGAACTCAAGAAAAATTCAAACCTCAAATCTAAATATCTAAAGATTCTCTGGCGAAAGTACTGAATGGTGCAGGATGGATCAAGAGAAGATGAAAAGACTACACAGAGTCACTGAATGAAAAACCGCTAGTTGGCATTCCACCACTTCAGGAGGAAACAAATGAGAAAGAGCAAATGGTGCTGAAGGAAGAAGTTCAAGCTTGAGGGGAGAGTAAATAAAATTATTCAGCAAGCTGAAGAAGAACTGGAAGCATTTAATTATTTGTGCCAGGAAATTGGGAAGACGGCTATATAAGATCTGACAGGAACACATCCATATTTATACCTGTTTCGATAGATTTATCAAATCCGACAATACAATTAACAGAGCCTGCAAGTGAAATTTTCCTGAAGCTTTAATCAATGGTTGCAGCAGTGTATTTACAGAGACATGGCAGGTTTCTACCTGGATTCAGAAGACGATGAAGAACAAGATATATCATTGCTGATCTCCGTTGGAGATTGGCTGAAAGCAGAGAAGAGCAGAAAGATGTTTGTGTTTCATCGACTGGGCCAAGGTATCTCACTGTGTGGATCTTAATAAACTATGGAGAACCTTGAAAGAACAGGAACTCAGGGTTGCTAAGGGAAAGGGCCAGTGAAAAGAGGAAGGTCGTCACTGAGATGGGTTGACATCATTGCTGCAAGGATGGGCTAAAGGCCAGGAACAATCGAAGATGCTGCAGGGCTCGGCAGTGTTTCATTCATTTGAACACAGGGTCGCTATGGATTAGAACAGGCTAAATGGCACTTGATGGCCACAAACAGAAATGATTTTTAAAATATTTACAAAATACACAACAGTGGGATCTAATGAGTAACAGGGTGGCCAGTTCACTGTCCCTCAGAGGGCCAGGCTACAGTTAAAAAATAGAACAAAACTATGAACAAATTCACTGCAGGCCAGGATGAGTTGGCGGCTAGGCGAGACAGGCAGCAGCAGCGTAAACTCCAGCTGGCTGGATAAATGTCCTTGGGGGGCCACATGTGGCCCTCGGACCGCAGTTTGAGAACTCCCGAGTAATCGAATAGTGGTGAAAATGAAGGAGTAACATTTTGCAAGCAATTTGTATGTGTGTGTATGCACGTGTGTGTGTGTGTTTGTGTGTGAATAAAGTAGAAGCACAGAAGGTAAAAAAAAAAAAAGAAAGATATAAGTGAAATGGAAGGGCATACATGAACTCCTTCAGATATATAAGAGCCTGCCTGAGAATGACTTCCATGAAACAGAGGTCAGACATGCTTTCACCCACACATCTTTCTTTACCTCACTCTGATGCTAAACATCCCCGACCCCCCACCCCCAACTCTCACCCAAATAAGGTAATTCTACTTCTTTGCAGCAAAGATAAACCCTTTCAATGTCCACACAGAATTCAAAGGGAATATTCAGGATTAAGAGGTTTACTAAGGAGGTGTACAGGTAATATGTTAGAAATAGTCATTTTTGTCTGCAGTGACTCCTTTTCTGAATTGCATCCCAGATTCTCAGCCATGCCAGTCCTTGGCCTTTTCCCTCCTCTGGCAAGTGTAACAAAGCTCCTAACAGTATAAACAAAATGTCTACTGACATCAACTGGATTGCAATTCAAAGGAACCTCATGTAGGATTTTTGAAGCTAAAAATCATCATGGGAACATATATCTTCATCTTTTTTCCTGGGAATAGCTGGTGGTTTTGAATTGTCAGCTTTGCAGATAACAGTCCAACACTTACCAACTAGCATCAATAAAGCTTCTTTGTTTTTGTTGTTGGTAGGTG
Organism: Nesogale talazaci; assembly: GCA_004026705.1. Taxonomy (NCBI): domain Eukaryota; kingdom Metazoa; phylum Chordata; class Mammalia; order Afrosoricida; family Tenrecidae; genus Nesogale; species Nesogale talazaci. The sequence goes on along the minus strand of PVJH01002242.1, from coordinate 14,298 downwards.
TGATGGAATCTATTCAAACTTACAGCAACCCTATACACAACAGAACACAACACCACTCAGTCCTGCCTAAGCCTCACAATTGTCCTTATCATGAGGCCAGAGTTGCAGCCTCTGCGCCAAGCCATCTCAATGAGCAGCTTCCTCTTGTTGCTGCCCCTCTACTTTACCTTTTCTAGGGACTTGTCTCTTCTGACAACATATCCAAAACATGCAAGACAAAGTATTGCCATTCTTCTTCCTAGAGAGATCTTTTTGTCCTTTGAACAGTCCATGGTACTTTAATGCAAACAGAAAAGTCTCACTGCCTTTAAGTCGATTGAGATGCATAACAGCCCTGTGGGAAAGGGTAGAACACTGCTGGGCTTTCAAGACTGTAATTCTTTGTAAACGTGGAAATTCGATCTTTCTCCCACAGATGATAGTCTCTAATTGCTGGCCTTTCATAACTACTAATCCATGAGGGTTCCTTGTAATGGCTCCATGAGAACCCAACTCTTCAAGTGAGTCTCTTACCCAAATCTATCAGCTTTATGTCTTCCATGGGCCAGAAGTTAGTCCCTAGATCTGCAACTCTCAGCATGGAGACCTTGCTCCTCTGCAGACTCTCCCCATGGGTATCTGAGGCACACACCAATCCTTGTTCTTTCTTGCTGGTCATGGGATTCTCTGCCTCTGCTTCTAAAAATGCTCCGTTTGTAATGTGATATTCAATAGAATGGCAGAAGGGAACAATTCCTCCTGTTAGACTTTCACATACTCTATTTTCATAGACCCACCCAATCATCTGCAAGGATTTACAGACTATGGATAGAAAGTAGAAGACAAGTGTTTTGAGAATTATGAGGGAAACAAATGTACAAAAGTGCTTGACACAATGGATATGTGTGTGGATTATGATAAGAGTTGTACCTGCCCCCAATAAAATGACTTAAAAATTAAAAAGCCATAGAAAGTGATTTATTTTCCCAAAATAAAGAATTTTTAACACCCAGAAAGTCAACTCAAGATAAAAATTTCACTAGGCATGCTATTGAGGGTGTAGCAAGAATAGTCTGGAATTTTTGACATGGATAATATTTTGAAGTAAATTGAACACCCTAAATGCTATTAGAACTGTCAATAAGGTCAAATAAATATTTCCAAATGTTTCTCAAAATCAGAAAGTCTTTTAAATGGAGCATACCACTACTATAACTGAGGTATGCAGTTGGATAGTCAGATGAGTTTGGTAACATAAAAGGATAAATCAAAAATATTACTACTAGGGTTCTAATTCACACATGCATGGACTGGTTTTTATGAGCTTCATGTTTTTAAATCTATCTCTATGATGAATAGATCACTTCAGACAAGTTTTCTTAGGCATACACTTAGCTTAGTTACATATATTTCACAGGTAGGTATTGAGAATATACCTATGAATAATATACACAATAATATGCATATCATGTGAATTTAAATGTGATGAGTAGAAAATGATAAATGTGAATAAAAGTGAAATAATAACACGCCAATTTTCAAAAATCTATTTTGCTCTATGATGTAGCTATTGCTAAGACTACAGGAGCCCTGGTGGTGTGGTGAGGATTGAGTAAGGTTGATCAACATCAGCCATGAGCCATCAGTACCTCCTGGGGAGGAAGATGAAGCTTCCTGCATTGGTAAAGACGCACAGCTGTAGGGACCCAGAGAAACAGCTCTATTCTGTCCTATCGGGTTCCTTTGAGTCAGAATTAACTCCATTGTAGAGCGCTTAGTATGCTTTAGTTAAGCCTTGGGACTCTTACAATCAGGCGATTGCTGACTGCACATGCTAATCAAGGACACCGAGTTGTCCTAGTTACATTCTAAAGAACCCTGGGCGTGAGAAGGTTACTTGCTGGATGGAAAATGATGTGGATTGAAACCCAACAGTAGCTCCAGGGAGGAAGAGACCTGACCAACAGCTCCCTTGAATACTTCAGCTTTGGAACACTATGAGGAGAATTTAGTCTACGAGTAGAAATTAACACGATGATTACTCATTACTACAATGATAGCCTGATGAAGGCCACACTGTTTCCAAAAGCAGTTCAGGTTTGGCAGAGAAAGAATGAACAGCAACAAAATTCTCAAACATGAGGGGGAGTCACATAGGATCATGCCATCAGAATAACCAGAAATTAAATTATGTATATATTATGAGAAAATTATTAAAAGAGAACAAAAATGAAGGAATTCTTTTCAAAAACTAGTAGTACAGACTGAATTAAGAAACTTTTTTTTTCACGAATATAAACTTTTTAAAGTCCATATGGACTCATATGAGATTGAATTAAGAATGAGTTACTAAAAAAAACAAAAACAAAAACACAAGGTCCTTATCCATGATTTCACCATAAGTAAGATCCTAAAAATACTAAGAATTTTAATAATTTTGAAAACGAGGAAAAAAAGGTTGATTTCATCAAAGGTGTCCTTAATCTACTCATTATAAATATGCAATTCTATTGACATATTGGTATATTTGATCAGAGGGTGTTGTTTCAGACCCAGTGTTGATATTATGAAATTTATAGCATTTATGATGATATATATTCTGATTCTAAAATCTGAGGATCATTCTTCAAATCCCATTCCTTATGGTTCCAGAAAAGATTGATTCTCAGCTCTTTGATTTCCATTAATGTCTTCTCCTCCATGCTGAAGACTTTTCTGTTTCCAGGCCTCTTTTCTTCCTAAAAATATCTTGGTTTTGGTGTTGACTCAGAGTGATTCTAGATGGAGCAGCACTATCCTTTGGGCTTCCAAGGCTGTTTTCCTAATGAAATCCGTCACATTTTTCTCTGTGTCCAGTGGCAAGGCTGGTAAATTAGAACCACCCCCCTTTCTGCTAAAAACCACATACTGAACCACCATGTCACCAATACCACTATGTCCTTTAAATGTCTTCTTCCTGTATCTAAGAAGGAGAAGCCACGTGGTATAGCAGTTACAGGATAGACTCAAAAACGGGGCTCTTTACTCTCAAAAAACATTTACGGTTTCGGGAACCGCCAGGGTGGTCATCGTGAGTCAGCCTTGACTTGATGGCAGTGTGAGAGTTATCTAACAAGCAATCTTGGCGGCACAGTGGCTGTGCCTGAGAGCAGTTTGAAACACTAGCTGGTCAGTGGAGGGGCCGGGGCGGGGGTGTGATTTCGACATGCACACACAACAGCAGTGTAGGAAACTCACAGAGGCAGTTCTGTCCTGTCCTATGGGGTTCTTGGGAATTACCATCAGCTCAACGACAGTGAGTTCTCTCACCCAGTGTTTTCTACAATTGTGCATGGAGGGATGTGTGTGAAAAGAGCATTTGGGAGACATATTCAGTGAACTAGGATGTTGTGTTACGCCGGGCTGACTAGAGATACAAATCCAACAACACTCAAATATATTTGAGAGAGATTTGAATCAAAGAGCAATTATATATTAAGAAAACATCTTAGCCTTGTCCACATCAAGTCCACAATTCTGATATTAGAGCTGATACTGGCCCATAAATTTCTCTTCAGACTCATGTAGTCACTCTCAATGATTCTGAATGCAAGGTGATTAAAGGCTGGAAGTGGAAAAGTCTTGTGGATCCAGCGGAGGGGGAAGCATCTGCATGTGACTCCTCCAATTCTCTGACAGCAGCTACTCAAAAGGAGGGTTAGGCAGGGAGAGTTTGTGGCCTGCCTCCAAGAAGAAAGAGACATTCCCCGAATCCTCATGAGAAGGCCAGGTCCACCAGGCGGCATCATTTAGCTGTAACCAGATTGACAGACTAAACTTTACTCCTTTGCTTTATTTATCCAGTTGACATGATATTGTGTACCAAAGAGTGTCAATATTTCATATGTCTTCATTTGTTTTAAAACTCTTGTTCCATAAGATAGAATGGTATGGTATTCCTTATTTGAATAATGAGTTTTACTATGTTGCATATAGTGGCTTTATGTGTATATGTATAGGATTCTCTGATGTTATTGCTTATCTTATTTTCTTATTGCTATTATAATATGTATGATCACAGATTGAAAGCTTTAACAAACACAAAATTATTTTCTCACTGCTAAGGAGGCTAAAAGACTGTATTTTGATCATTGCCTGAGGGAAAGAAAGGCTTTCTAGATCTGATCCCTGGGGAAAATTCTTGCTGCTTTCAATTTCCCCCCTTATTCCTGAGATAGCTCAATCCAGCATCAATTTTCTCCCATGTGTACCTCCTTGTTTCTGTGCATAATATTCTTGCTTTATTTATCTTAGGAGATACTTACTTAAAACATACTATACTAATGTTCTTTCTTTTTTTTTTTTTTTGGAAAGTTCAACTCCCTTCCTCCTCATAGCAATCCACGTGCGGCAGAATGAAACCTGCCCAGTACTGCACCGTCCTCACAAGTGTTGCAATGTTCAAGTCTATCAACAAAGTCACTGTCAAGGCATCTTGCCTAGCATCCTCCCCTTTTATATGGCCCCTACACCTTACCAAGCATGATGCTCTCTTCCAGGGAATTGATCTCTCTGGATAAAGTGTCCAAAGTTCACGAGATAAAGTATCCTCATTCTTGCTTCTAATGAGCATTCTGACTGAGCTTCTGAGACAGAACGGTTTGTCCTCTAGTTAGTCCTTGGGATTTTCATTATCTTCCAAATTTCACGTGGATATGAGCTCATTGAAAAGACCATGATTAGGGTCAGGTGACCTTTCGTCCTCAGAGTAACGCCCTTGCTTTGCGATGCTTTAAAGCGGTCTTGGCAGCAGATCTACTTAATGCAAGGGGTCCTTTGCTCTCCCGACTGCTGCTTCCATGAGCATCGGTTGTGTAACCAATCAACACAAAATCCTTCACAATTTCACTATTTTCTTCACGTATCATGAAATTACTTATTGGTCTAGTGGTGAATATGTTATTTGCCTTTACATTAAGCTGTAATCTTTCCTGAAGGCTGAAATCCTTGATCTCTATGAGCAACTGTCCAAGTGTCCTCAACTTTCAGTAGGTAAGGTTGTGCCATCCGCATATTATGGACGGTCAATAAACTGTGCATAAATCCTGATGTCATGCATGCTTTTCTTCATATAGTCAGGTGCTCTGATTTTTTTTACATCAGCACACAGCTTGAGTCACAAGGGTGAAATCCTGACACATGCTTTTCCTGATTTTAAGCAAAGCAGCCTTCTCTTGTTCAAAAAGCTACATATTGGTCCACAGATAGGTGCTGCATGAGCACAATCAAGTGTGATGGGATTTCCATTATTCTCAATGATTTTCATGATGTGTCATGGTCCACAGGATGCAATGTCTTTGAATAGTCAATAAAACACAAGTAAACATGCTTCTGGTATTCGTTGCATTCAGGTAAGATCTATCTGACATCAGCAATGATGATCCTCATTTCAAGTCATCTTTTGAATCTGGCCGGAACCTCTGGCAACTCCCTGGCAGTGTACAACTCTAGTGCTTGTTGAATGATCTTCAGCAAACTTTTACTTGCATACAATATCAACAATTTTGTTCTATAATTTGCATATTCTGTTGAGTCACCTTTCTATGGAATGATAATAAATATGGATCTCTTCTAATTAATTGACCATGTAGCTGTCTACCAAACTTCTTTGCACATATGAGTAAATGCTTTCAGTTCATCATAGCTTGTTGAAACATTTCAAGAAGTATTCCATCAATTCCTGGAGATTTACTTTTTACTAATAACTTCAGTACAGCTTGAATGCCTTTCCTCAGTACCATTCATTCTAGATTTATATGCTACCTCTTGAAATGGTTGAATGCCAACTAGTGTGATTTTTATTGTTGCTGTTTTGGTATATTGAATCTATGCATTCTTTCCATCTTAATTTGATGATTCTTGCATTGGTCAATATTTTTTTCCCACAGAATCTTTCAATATGGAAAATCTATATTTTATTTTTTTATTTCTTTCAGTTTATGATTATGCTGAATGCATCTTCCTTTTTGGTTTTCTAACTCTAGGTCTTTGCACATTTCATCATAACACTTTGCCTTCTCAAACTGAACTTTGAAAGTTTCTGTTCAGTTCCCTCGCCTCATACTTTTCTATTTGTTTTAATTACTCTATGATTAAGAGCAATTTTCAGAGTCTCTTCTAACTTTTACTTTCATCTCTTCTTTCTTTCCTGTGTTTGACTGACCTTTGAGCAACAGACTAGTGAATACCATTACACTAATAGAGGATAGTCATACTAATCTCTTTGGATACACAGACTCATTTGCATTTGGTTCCTCAGTCTGCTGTAGTATCATCTGTAGTTCAGAAGAGCCATCCCCAGGCTATCAATGGAAGATTCGTTCATTTCCCTCTGCATCCACCTTCCTGGATGTCCTGCTGCCTCTGCTTTGTTACTCTACTCCCTGACTGTCAGCTTTCCCAAGTCAGGAAAAGTCTGATATAGACTAAATGAACTTTCTACAAATAAACCATTTCTCAAACTAAATCTCTTTCTATAAATGAACACAAGCCAGAATTATACGGTTCACTTCTATATGAAATCCAACTTCAAACATTAGATACCAAGACTAGTGTCAGAGAAACAAAATCACAAAGATGAATTCTCTAAATTGGTTTTCAGGCATAAAGGAAGTGAGGATTTCATCTGTCTCTCTAAGTATGGATAAATCTGTCACTATTAGTAAAGAGGACACTGCTAATGGCCTTCCATAGCGTGAAGTGGCAAAGCTATTACTCTAATTAGCACCACTGATAGATGAGGTGTTGTTGAGACGTGAGACTCTGGGTAATCATGTGTTTGATATCCTTCTGCAATGTTATCAGGAGGAGAAGTATCAGGAAAAATGCTTGGTGAGTGCTTATGTTCAAGATGATATCAGCTCTCCAATGCCATACACGTGACCTCAAAGCTTCTCCTTGTGCTATAAAAAAAACAAAAGATTTCTCTCTCCTAATTAAAAAACTCAAATTTGTGAAAGCAATGGAGTTTTGTCATATGAGCAGCTTATTTACAATATCAACTTAATTCTTAACCTAGAAAGGTGTTTGCTATTAAAATATGAGCACTTATGGAAAAGAAATGGGACACTGAAACTTGAGAATGAGACATATGAACTGGAATTCTAGGAGTGGAAATATTGAGCCCTGAGATTCTATTGAGCTACTGCAGCCACCAGCATCAACCCTCCCAATGAAGTGATCACTCTACTGTCCGTAAAATTGTCTTCCTATTTTCACCTAACCCTGCCTGAGGAGACTATTTCATCTATGTCAATTTTATACACGGACATGAGTCCTGGGGCTGTTTTTGAAGCTATGCCTATAGCAGACAGCTTATAAGATCATGTTTCAGGTTTCTAAGAAATAACCTTCCTTCACCTCTCACCAACTTTATGGCCTCACTTGTGACACTAGGTTGACCACACACACAAATCCAGAGACAAGCATCTATGTATAACAAAGGACTTTAAATCAGGAAGTGATTAGATAGCAAGAAGTCTTCTCAGTGCAGTCCAATTCTAGTTCATGAGTGTGATGCTGCTCCATAAAGCTCTCTTCAGCCTCACATAGCCACGTGCCAGTGACACAGAATGGTGAACAGAGGAGGAGAAAGAGCACAGGCCATTTGGTGGGTGCAAAGGTGCAAAGGTGCATGGATCCAAAGGTGGTAGGAACACAGGAGAGTGCCAACAGCTCTCACGGTTGGCAGCAGAGTCCCAGCAAGCAGGGGCAGAGAGAGAGAGAGAGAGAGAGATCACTTCTCTTTACCTCTCTCTTATGCAAAAGGTTTATGACATCAAGGAGGCTTTACTAGATTGCAAATTGACAGATTTAACTACACCCCTAGCCAAGAGTGTCTAATTGGCACAAAATCATCCAGCTGCCATACTTGTAGGTCCATATTAGATTTAAGCAGAGCCTCCCCCCTCCCCAAAGTGAAATCCAGATGGTTACCCAAATGTACTGTACTCTTATAGAATTTCCAGCGTTTTCACGTACTTTCAGTCAGAAACCTGGAGAATATGTGTGAGAATGGTCTTTAATGGTGTGGGGTAGCAATGCAAATAACATAGACTTGGACCAGTCTGAGTCTATCTACATGAGCCAAATAAGGACAAACTATTCATTAAACATTTTATCCAGAGAATTTAGAAGAAGATCCAATAGTCTGTTTGGTTGGTTTGCAGAAGCATGGATTACAAGAGAGTCTACACTAAGTTATGTGGAAGTACCAAACATACCTTGGTATACCAGAGAAGAATGCATCCAAGGTTTATGGAACGTGCCATGTTAGTGGATTTATCAGGATAAACCAAGAGACCCCTAAAGGAAGTGCCACAAGAACACACATCTCTTACCAAAACATTAAGAAAGAAATTTGTGAAGGGAACCCCAGCATCTTTGAAATTCCTGCTCTTGTTAATTTATATCCGTCAGGTTTGAGATGGGAACTGCCTCTGCTGAACTAAGGCACTTGCCTGCAATGGAGCTGGTTGGATCCTGTCAGCATGGGGAGGGGGCAATTTGCAGCACTCAAGTGACCAACACAAGGGGCATGGTTACTGTAATGGACAGAAGAATCAAAGTAACATTCAGAAGAGTCTACCTCTATGGACGTACGGTGTATGGAAAGTTTCTCTACTAGTTAAGTAGATGGGAAGTCTTCTATATATTTACTGGAGCTGTACAAGAGGAAGTCTAAAGCAGGAGAAGTACAGTCTCCCTTGAACCATCAGAATAGAGTCATAACTTCTCAAGCAAATCCAGCACTTGAGACAATTTGCAGACTCACAATCCCTTGCATGAAAGGGAGGTCAGGTTCATTTGCAGAAGAACTCCATTGTTGGTACCAAATGGCCAACTTGCCATATTTTTGCTTCCTGTCCCTGCAACCCTTTGCTCTGCATGTCTGGAAGTCTGAGTTCCACACTAGGGGCCACTCCTACTTGGAGACAGGAGAGATTCCAATGAACTGGAAGTGAAGACTGCTTCTGGGTCATTTTAGATTCTTCATACTTCTGGAGCAGCAGAAAAATAAAGGGATTCCTGTATTGAGTGGTGTACTCGATCCTGATTATGAAGTGAAAATTGGATTACATAACAGTGGTAAAGAAGAATGTATCTGGAAACCAGGCGATTCCTAACGTCATGTTTTAGTAATCCAGCCCCACCCCTGGGGCCAGGCCTGCCAGCCAAGGTACTCATGGAAGGCAAAGGGATTATGAAACAGATTGTGGAGAAAGATATTTTCTATATGCCAGAAAAGGCCACATGAACAGATTCAGAAATTAGACTATAGTTGTTATTAATAAATCCTATTTGTATGTATGCGCCAAATAATTTTGTTTTGTTCACTTATGAAACAGAAGATGAAAATAAGCTTGTGTGTTCTTGCATGTAAGTGTTACTTTTATTATTTAAGCACCTGTACTGTTTTATTATTGTCTTTGGTGATAACATATGGTTATAGAATTGTTTGCAGGTGTCAAATTGTCAAAAGGAGGCATGTGATGGTTAAGGATGATGTCAACTAGACCCTCCCAGGTAAGGGTAGAAGTGGAACACAACCTATCAATTGGTTCACAACTTGATGACACCTGCTTGGGTGTGTGAAGTCTTTTGTATAAGAAAGAGACCCACAGAGTGAAATCCACTTCAGTCCTTCACCACTTGCCAGAGCTGGATTTTGCCTCTGAATTAAGGGGCCTCCTCTTGTGTAAGTCATTTCTTGATAAAAATTATGTTCTATATACAAAAACATACCAGCACCGTTGGTTTTGCTTCTCTAGAGAAACCAATCAAACACACACATGTGCAACATCAGATATGGCAGATATCATGTAACAGTTATAAGACGTGGATATTCTTGAGATAGTGTACTGGTTTTAATATTAATTTTGAATTCTACCTAAAAATCATTAGTTATATTACACATATATTAGAGATGACAAAGGAATAATTATATATGACTAAAGATATGCTTGATAATTTAATAAAGATATATGTGCATGTTAAACTAAGTAAGAGAAACTGAAATCATTTCTATTATGTATAATATTAATTCATATGTTCAGTATGTAGAGGAGATTGCCAACAACCTTCTGTAAATTCTCTTCCTTTGATACCAAAAATAAAGAAGCTGAGAGATTTATTTTAAAAGTTAACTCTCACAAACATTGCCACAATATAGCAAAGCACTACCTTACAAGGATCACATTGAAGTTGATGAATATAATATTTTCTTTCACAAATAGAATGTCACTATAATTCAGGGATACTGATGAAGAAGTAATGGCTAAAGTGAAAATTTTGACAACTAGCAATACAGCAATATCATATAGATCATTCCTGTTATGTTTTGTCAAAGAATCTTAAATTTTTTCCTATCTAAACTTTCACAAGCACAAATAATAGATCTTTTCCCATATTCTCTATAATAACATTTGCAGTAAATTTAATTTATAATACTGTATGAAGTATTCAGTACTATACTGTCATTGAGATTATTGAAATGATAGTTCTGCTAGATAATCTATCAATCCAAATGGTAGAACTTGGACCAATCTCGTCTATATTAAAATTACCTTCCTTGTAAGAAACCTATAATTCTTTTCCTTTCTTTCACAACTTTGCCTTCTGTTTTGAGTTTTATGAATAATTGGTTTTCTACGGATCAAAACAAATTCTTTTACACTAGATACACTGTCATTGATCACTACAAGTACTAATATATAAATAAAAATATGTTTATGTTTCAAACGAAAACTGACACTTTTATAATAAGACCACATTGCTATCCTTTGACCTGGATAAGGGGAGACCTGGGAATTTGTAAGACTCAAGATTTGGTTTAGTAAAATAATGATATACTAATCTACCACTCTTGTCATGTTTTCTTTGCTTACTCTAATTATTTCATATATTGAAGATACTATTGTTAATTACTATAGTGGCACAAAGTACAAAATGATAACCAAACAAATTAACTAGACAGTAACATGTTTTCCTGTTCACGATAATATAAGATATTATGGGAGTAATTTGTTGACCAAGGTTAAAGAGAAAATGAAGTAGAATTCTTTAAAATCATAACATTTTAAATGGTAGCATGTTTGAAATTTTAACCTGTCTCTTCTTTTGCAGGGTCATCAGTGTATTGACATATAAATTCTTAGTGGATGAGAGTAAGTCAGGCTCAGGAATCTCCGAACTGGGAATTCTTTTCTTAAATACTTTCCTAATTTTTCCTAAGTATTTTCCTAAATACTTCCTAAATAAAGCAAGAATGTTAAATTCTAAAATAAATATTTCTCAACAACTCAAACAGCTAATTTTGCATAATAATATCACTAGTTCTTCTCACTAAATAAATACTTTGTGTAGTGTAACATGGTCCTGGAAAGAAAAAAATCTTGCTCAATTGTTCTATAAACTTTGGCTTTCCTATTAAAATATGGAAGAGTAGAGTCTTCCTTAAAGTCTAGGAAAGTTTTCTCTTCCCTCAGAAGGATTTGGTGGAGAAAGCAAGTAATTAGCAATAAAAATGAGCACATTTTTAAACAACACTTTGGCTAAAAATAAGGGGGAAAATTCTAAATAACCAATCAATAAGTTGCATTTGTTTTTAGAATTTGAAGGAAAACAAGTAACATATCTTTAAAAGTGCTGGTTAATAGCTCTTCATGGTCAATATTTCTAAATTATTCTTATTGTATACTGGCTTTGAGCTAGTCCATGACTCATGGTGATCCCAAGTGTTATAAAACAAAACTGCTTGGGCTGAACACCCCCCCCCCACCACCCCGGTGGTGTAAGTGGTTGAGTGCGGGACTGCGGCCCACGGACTTGGTGGTTCAAATCCAGCGGCTGCTCTCAGGAGCAGCACTGGGTAGCGCCCACGACTACCAGAGGCAGTGATGCCCCCCCCAAAAAAACAAAAACCAACCAAATAAACAAAACAATAAAAAAACTGCTCTAGAAGCCTTTTACAATGTAATCCTTAAAGAAGCAGTTTCATCCCTATAACTTCTAACTTATTTTGAATCATGTGTCTTTAAGTTAGCTATCAAAAAACAAACAAACAAACAAACAAAAACAACAACGCACATCTCACCCAAAAAAGTGTAGATAATTTTCTGGAAAAGCAATAAAAATGGATACTGTCTTACAGTAACAACCCCTTATTTGGTCTGCGAAACATCTAAACTCACAAAGTAAAAATGACCACTTATACGCATCAAAATGACTTCTCTACTTAATTATGCTAAATAGTCTGAGAAAAGCTCACACTAATTCTACTCAAATTATTTAAGAATATAGAAAAGGATATACTACTTTGAATTCACTTTATGAAGCAAACATTACCCTGATACCAAAGAATGACAAAGCAACTGCTAAAATATAAAATAAAATATATAACTAATATCACTCATGAACATAGACCAACAATGTCGTAAGCAATAGAATTTTACAAAATTAAAAAATAATAATATATCATGACCACATGGGACTCATATTGGATATGCTAGTAGGATTCAACTCTAGAAAAACTCAACATAATCCACCATATAAATAAAGAAGAAAGACTCACATGATCATACCAACTACCAAGAGAACAGACATTTTGCAAAATCCTAATAACTTTCCTGATCAAAACAAAACAGAAATAGAAGGAAAATTTCTTAACATAATTAAATGCAGATATACAAAATCAGTGCAATTATGAGTTTAAATAAGGAGGGACTGAAAAGCATCCCTGTGTGATCAGGCACCAGACAAGAATGTCCCCAAATACAACTTCAATTTAGTATTGTACTTGAAGTTTTAAACAATGCTGTAAGATAGAAAAGAAAGTAAAATGAATCCAAGCTGGTAAAGTAAATTATTTCTATTTGCAAATGATATGATCCTAGCCCAAGAAAATCCCAAATATTTAGCACTAAAACTACAAGAACTAATTGAAAAATTCAACCAAGTGGCAGTATACATGTGGGTCAAGACAACATTGGGGGGTCAAATGACCCTTTCAAAGGGTTCACCCAGTTCATAACATCGCAAAATTACAGTTATGAACTAGCAATGAAGCAATTTTATGGTTGGGAAGTCGTCACAACGTGAGGAACTATATTAAACGATCTCAGTCTTAGAAAAGTTGAGAATACCTACTTTATACTAACAAAGGGAACACTGAGGAAAATTTGGAAGACAACATTGTTTACAATAGTCACTCAAAAGATTTAATCCATAGGAATAAATCAAACCAGAGGAACAAACAAACAAAAAAAAACTATACACATAAGCCTACATAAATGGACAACGCCATGCTCATGGATAGGGAGACATACACTGGGAAATGTGAAATTTTTGAAGATATACAGATATAATACAATTCTGATCTAGCTTTCTACTCTATTGTTTTCCAAAATGAAAAATACTAATCACCAACTTTGTAAAAGGAATGAGACTCAGGATAAGCAAATCATAACTAGATACGAAGAACAAAGTGAGAGTTTTCACAATTTTGTCTCAAAATTGATCCCAAAGTCACACTAGTAAAAAAAAAACGTCTGTTACTAGTCCAAAGACTTTAACATAAAAATCAGGAATGAAGTTAACACTTAAGTTATTAGTGATATATCTAATAAATGCTGAGCTTTTCCTTGGTTGTAGTTGCTATGCTTGCTATTGAATATGCAGACAAACCATAGTCTCTATTTCTGAAGAAATCACTGGCTGATGTAATTATAAAGAAGGAAATATGGTTATATTTAAAGGAGTCATTATATGGCTCCTTTAATTAATTTTGAATTATTATATCATTTTATTACAAGACATCCTCAAAAATAAATGGTTGACTTATCAAATAATGAGATCCTTGTCAGTCAAAAGCTGACTGCATTACTTTCACAAATGTCAAAGTAGTCCTAATAAAGGCAGCACAGTACAAATAATAATAATAATGCTTTTGAAATTAGTCTGGTTTCTATATATCACTTAGCTATTCCTTGGATCCATTATCAAGAATAGTGACTCACTGAGTACACAATTTATAATTATCTTGTAAAAGAAAAACAGAAATTGCTCTGGAAATTGTTTTATGAATCATGTGAGAAAATATGGAGGTAAATGAAAAAGTATAGCTACAAAACAATAGATATCTCTATTAAACAAAAAATTCAAAATGTGAGGTGATTCTAAACATATACTCCATCTGATTGAGTACAGTTTTGAAGGAAGTGTTTCCTCCAAAGAATAATGGAGCTTCATTGTCCACACTGACAATGTGGCAAGTTTAGCGCA